>JBBMEF010061187.1:0-11590 GCA_037832685.1 Sicyos baderoa | reverse complement strand
TATTGCAAATATAGCAACTTTTTTTTGATAGACTCTATCAAACACTATTGATGGAGTCTATCAGACACTATTGATGGTGTCTATCAATCTAATTTTGCTATATTTTTAAATATTTTAAAAAAGTTGCTATTTACTCAATTTTTTTGCCTTATTGTAATATACATGCAAATTCTCCTAAATTATAAAGTAAAATATTTAAACTCACAACCTCAATCATAAACATATACTTCTTGTTAGTACCACATAAACCTATACTTTTAAAAATTAAAGTCTTATATATAATTATCAAAAAAAAATTAATTACTTGTTAAATGATCATCATAAATTCAACGACACTTAAACTTTTAAATTTTAAGTAATCTCTTGACCCAACGGTTAGACTTTTCACAATATCACATAAAAAGTATCTATATATATTGTCATGGTGATCAATTGAGGATATAAATAATTCATTTCATAAAACTAAAAACATACATACAAATATTGTGGTATGCTTAAAATCATGGTATATTTTTCTTTGAAGTTGAATAAGAATATGTTTTTGTTGTCAATGTAATAAATGATTGATAAGATGATAAACCCCTAGAATTGGGTGAAGCATATTTGGTGGAAAAGTAGAAGTGAAAATGGGTGGGGGAGAGTTAGCAAGTGGATGATCATGAGATTTCATTGTAATGGAAATGAATGGGTTTGAAAAAGAAGATGCAAAAAATCAAAAGAAGTGGATGGTTGATATTTTATGACAAGTTTTGGGTTTATTTTTTCAAAAACTAAAATTAAAATTGTGGCATTTTACCCAATAAATTGAGATCAAAATATCTCAAATCCTTTCATTTCTTAGCTTTTATGACAGGTTCATGTCACATTTCATTTATTTTTTCTATTTCCACCTTAGCAATTGTTTTTTACTTATCAAGAACCCATTTTATTTAATCTTAATTTTAATTGGAAAAAAAGGTGATTTTAATGATATGATGAGAAATAGATGAGAATATAATATATATATATATATACACAACCATACTAAGAGTTTTTTTTTTTTTTTTTTTTTTTTTTTTTTGAAAATGAGGGGAAATTATAAAAATGATGTATTTTATTCACGAAGCAAAAAAAAGAAGTAAATAATGTGTTGATCCATTTCAAATCTATATTTACAATCAATTTTAGAAATAGATATTTTTTTAGAACAATAATATTTTTAACCTAAAATTTGTGATTTCCTCCCATCTAAACTAAAAAAATTAGTCATTTTTAAATGTCATTATCTAAAAAAATAACTTATATAAAATGTCGTAAGAAACAAGTTATAATTATTATTTCTTTTCATAATCGTGATTCTATCAAAAAGTCTACCTAATTTATCTACACGTAACTTTATTACATGTTCACATGCAATACATATTTTAAGGAGCATTTCTATTTACACCCCTTGGGATTATTTAGGACAATTAAAGAGAAAATAATAATCATAAAAAAAAAACTACACAAATATTAAAGAGCTCTCTAGAAGTTTATTTTATTATATAAATATATACACAAAGAAAGTTGAGCAATAAGGCACCAATGTCTCATCTCATAGGCTAGTTAGTATTTATTTTCAAATTACTTACGTTTGAAACTATTATTTGAAATAATTAAAAAGTACATTTTTTTTTTAGATTTAAATATACTCAAATTTAGTTCAATTTTAGTTCTTGAGTCAAGAAAAGAAAAAAAAAAAAAAACATCTATTTATCTGATGAGAAATATTTACGTCATGTTTGAGCATCATATATAAAATAATGTCCGACTATATGGCTCAATATGGGTCACAACTTATTTTTATTTACTTTACTTTTTTATCTTTTAAATTTAAAATTAAATAGATTGTGGCGCATATTAGACCACATATATAAGCATTATTTTATATATAATGCTCGAACATGATGTAAATATTCTTCTTATCTCATTTCTTAGTCTAATTAACGCACTATTACTTTTGTTTTTTTTTTTAATAGAAAAAACGCTCTACAAAGATCATAGGTGTTTCATTTATTTATTTTTTTTAATTAAAACATTTCAACTTTTTTATCACTAACTTTTTCTTTTCAAATCGAATTATGCCATCACAATCAAATATAATTATCGATCCATTAACGCACTTAACTATAATTGGATTACCTAAATACAATCAAATCAAACCAAGATTATTATTTAAATTTTAATTTTAATAAGTTGATTTGATTTGGGTATTTCATTTTTACACGGCAAAAGAAAAGACGGGAGATATTAATTTATAAAAATAATTAAATATTCTTCCAGCACAACAATAATGGGAGTCTTCCTTATGAATTATGGTGATGCTGAGAAATCATTTTTTTGAGAAAGCAACGTATTCTCTTGTAAAAAAAAAATCCAATTTCAAACTTTCCAAATAGTTTTCCCTTGACTTGATATTTACATAAAACCTTAAAATGTGGTCATTTTCTCTAATTTAAGGTTTATATAATTGACCCTTACAAAAGTTTATATAATGAAATTCAAGGGCTATTTATTCTCTTTCATCTAATTCTGTTTTTTTTCTTTTCTTCTTTTACTGTAGTATATAATATATATATATTAGATAACCTAAAGTTTTATATTAAATTAATGTGAAAATTGTAATATGCTTAACATAATCTCGTACCAAAGGCCGATTGATGGTGGTCCAATGATTTCATTGTTTGATAAAAATTCAATTCAACACCAAGATCACGAGTTCGATTTAGAATCGATATTTAGATTCTTATTTATTTGAGAGCGTTATATTTATAATAATAACAATTAATAACTACAAAAGTGAATTAATATACCATATTTAATTACCAACATGAGAATAACAATATATTCTTCGATAAATAAAAGATTATGGATTCAAATTCTCCCCACGGTAGAATATACTATAGAGGTATGCATATATGATAAAAAAAAATTATAGTTTAATTTGATTAAAAAAAAAAAAAAGTTGTAGTCAGATAGCACATTTTAATATTGTATTGGAAAGTATCCTAGCTTGAAAAACAAGATATGAACATAATTTTACTCGAGCAGTACACTATCAATATAAAATATTATAACAAAAAGAAAGTATCATAAATTAATCCATTTTGTTAATTCATTATATTTGTTAATACAGACGATCAAATAGTTTAATTACTAAAAAAATGATTAGAGATCGCATTAGAAAGTACTTCAATAATTTAGGGACAAAAGCGGTATTATATGTATTCATTAAATTATTATGTACATAAAAAATCATATAGAGGCAAAATAAGACAAATAACCTAGCTGAATAAACAAAAAAGACAAATCAGCTAGCATTCTTATTTAATAAAGATGCTATATATCAGTATCATAATTTGAAAAGGTCAAATTTTCTTTTGATGGACTTGTAATCTGCCCCTCCAAAGTGAATTAAATATTTTTCATAATCGATTAAACTCCTAAAAAATAGAGACATAGTTAATAATTATGGAGTGGTTTAAATTGTGAAAGTGAGTTGTCAACAATAACATAGCTCTACTGACATATTGTATGACTTAGTAACGTCCATGAAGTTATTCGAATCTGCAAACCCTTAATATTATTGTATCAAAAAAAAATGTCAAAGAGAGTTTCAAAATATTTGAAGTGATGGGTTCAATTCATCGTATAACTACCTATCCGCCTCCCTTAATATCTGATTCAGAGGAGCGAACCTCCAAATAATAATAATAATAATAATAATAAATTATTATAGAATATAATTCTGTTCTAAATTAGTTGTAAAACTGTAATTCCTAACGGTTGAATTACCTAAATAAAGTGGAAAATAGGACATATATCTACAAGAAAAAAGGTCCCTGAAAACGTCGCCTAAAATATATGGCTTAGGCGACGTTTTCAAAAAACGTCGCCTAAAATATGACTTAGGGGACGTTTGGTGAAAACGTTGCCTAAAATATGCCTTAAGCAACGTTTTCAAAATTGTCGCTGAAAACGTCGCTTAAACCGGGCTTAGGGGACGTTTTAAAAAACGTTATTGAAAACGTCGCCTAAAATAGAGCTTATGCGACATTTTTAAAAACGTCGCCTAACCCCGGTTTAAGCGACGTTTTCTTTCGCGACGTTAATAAAACGTCGTCAAAGACCTTTTTTTTTTTTTGTAGTATATTTTTTTAAAATGATGATGGAGCTTTTTTTAAAATTGGATTACCTAAATAAAATCTAACCAAACTAAAGTGGAAAATAGGACATTTTTTTTAGTGATGGAGCTTTTTTCAACCCCATTGTTGTCGCTGTCGGGTTTCAGCTAGCCAACTACAATGGCATATCCCATATTTTATGTCCCGATGCTTAGCATATTAATTTATTTATCTTTTTGTTAGATAAGATTCGTTTATTCATATGCTTAATTAATTTCATCTATTTCTTATCTTTTATATTAATGATGATGTCCGTGATATTAATAGCTATTATAAGAACCCATTCAAGTATTAGGTTGTAATTAAATTCAGATATTATGTCATGATTATTTCTTATTTTTCCAAATTGATTTAGGTGACAAATTATTAGTATTTTGTCTTACTTTTGTGATATTTATATTCTCTGAGAGGTTTGACGTTGAATGTGATAGAATCTTATCTTGATATTGATATCTAAGTTTAATATCACAATACTAATATGGAAAACAATATTGATTGATTAGACATACAAACTAATTCTTTTAAAAAAATTACTTTAATGATCGTAGGAGTGGAAAAAAAAGTGTTTAAAATATTGTTTGATACAAAGATTATAATTAAAAGTGGGGGAGAATTACAAGTGCGGTAAAGAAAATGTGGTAATTTTTTTTTGGGAAATTGTACTTGATAGTCTAATTTTACAAAATAATTACAAATCTATATAAATTTAAAAATATTTAGCATCCATGATCAAATATACAAATATTACCTTATATTGTATATTTAACTATAGTTGTAAATTTTTTTTAAATTTGCGTAATGTTGTAAATATTTTATCAATTTAGTTTATTCCAACAAAAATTACTTATTTTTTTAGTTCAATAATAATGGGGAGTTGAAAGAATTTGAACTCTATGATGTTTTACCTTGAGCAAATTCATACGTTGATTGAATTTAATTTTTGTTGATAGTAAAAAAACTTCGTTTGGTATATAGAATTTAAGAGTACGTACATAAATGATAAAATAATAGTGTTGATCTTGATATAAAGGAAAGTGGGGTTGTCAAATAGCCATTAATGTGAAGCATGATTATGAAGAACGAACTAATAACTTATACAAATATGTCAACCATCATGGGGTAGCCCAATTGATCATGGAGGGCCTTGGGGTGCATAAGGGTATGGGTTCAAATCCCATGATGACCACCTATCTAGGAATTAATTTCAAATTAATATTTACGGGTTTCCTTGGCATCTAAATGTTGTAGGGTCAGGCAGTATGCCCCGTGACATTAGTCGAGGTGCGCTTTCCACGCGAAAGCTGGCCCGGACAGTCACGTATATCAAAAAAAAAAAAAAAAAAAGATGTCGATTATTAAATAATATGAGATTCTACCTCAAAATTAATAGATAATGAGATAATTAATCTATATTTCTTATAAACATGTTAAAAAATCTCTCTTTTTTTTTAATAGGAGACAATTGTCATAATACGAATATTTTAACATAAATGTTCGATAATTAATTTTCATCCTTCAGAAGATCGGCTTAAGATGATCATCACATGGCTGTAGAGAACGAATTAAATCAAAGGCTATAGAGAACGAATTAAATCAAATGATTCACTTCCCATGTAACAATGAGAATAAGTATGATTTTTTTTTTAACATAACACCTATATTATTTATTTTAAATATCTGTTTTTCTATTTCGAAGAATGATCCAATATGAACAATTTTCTCACCTAAAAGATGTTGGGATGTTCTTTTCTCAATCGTGAAAGGGAAAATGAGAATACACACTCTGAACATGGATAGGAACTTTTTTGTGTCCATTATAATTTTAATTTAAAGATATTAGTGATTAATGCATCTAACTTTTCTTTTTGTTTGATTATTATAATCGGGGTTTGAACATATACACAATATCTTTGTCGATAAATACATATCAATTATTATTAAGTTAAGCAGAGCTTTGATGTGCATGCATCTAATTTTGTATTGTTCTTTAATCTCAGATATTTAAAAATATTAACTATACAATGATTAGTCTAGAATGCATATTTAATTAGGTTTCAAGTAATTAATTAACATGAAAAGACTAAAATAACCTTGTAATATGAACACACCTTATGTTATTATATAATATGCAAATCACATCAAGTTTGTGGACACTAGTGAAAAGAAAGGTTATATGGAATAAAAGAGAGGCTTATAAATGAAGAAAGAATCAAATCTCTCTCTCGCCAAAGGAAATTGGAGGGGGGCTGCCAACATATTTAATTAATTAAAGTTAAAATGGCATAAGTTTGGGTTATATAATGTATGTTTTTTTAAGCATAAATTAAGGAAAGAGACATCGAATAAGTTAGTGGCGCAATAGTTTTATTATTTAGTTGTAAATTTCAACATCAGCGTCATAGATTCAATTTCGAAAATCGGTATTTATCCTCCTTTTCCGTTATGTACTAAAAAAATAGAGAAAGAAACTATATATCTTACATAGAGATATTACTACTTTCAAGTAAATGAGAGTTAAATATCGATTTTTTAGATCTCGACTGCCGGTTATAATAGAGCGTTCACCGATATAAATTTCAGACGGGCAAAATATATGTTGGTCACCTTTCTCTGTGCCGGTCCATAAATGTCTCCATATTTAAAAAAAAAAAAAAAAATTATAAACCGTCACCATTGTCCGAATTTCTACTAGTGCGGTCAAGAAGTTGGGCTATTTAGCAATTTTTCTATGAGCATTGTTATTATTCCATACTTTAAATCATTTTGCACAGGCCAATGAAAGAAATAAGAGCATTATGACGCACTAACAATCACAAGATTTGTGATCCAAATCTTCTAATTTCTTAATATTAAAAAAGAAAACATTTTACATGCGCTAATTAAATATAATTTTTTTTTTCTAAATTATTAATTTATGTACTGCTAAAAAGGAGCCGTACTTCAATTTTGCATTTTGTATTATCGTTGAATTAAAAAAAGTAATATTGTATTATGTATTTATTTAAAATATAAATGAGCTCCTCTTGTGATTTGTACTATCTATGACTCATTCATTTATGACAATATTTTAAAATCAATTAGTTATGTGTACTAATTTCTTTAAAATCAATTAGTAATGTACATATTTCACTCAGATTGAGTGAATTTACATCGAAAGGTATTTATATTTGGGCATCATATATAAAATAATGCTCAGCTATGTTGCTCAATATAGGTCACAATCTATTTTTGTTTACTTTACTTTTTTATCTTTTAAATTTAAAATTAAATAGATTATGGTTCATATTAGGCCACATATATAGACATTATTTTATATATGATGCCCGGACAAGGACATGATGTAAATATTCCTCTTAACATAACATGATACCTAAGGTAAACAAAAAACTAGTACATAAAAAATGATTAAAAATTCGATTATAGATAAATATTTTTTTAAAATACAATGATTAAAAGAAATCGACAACCAAAAACAAATTCATTTTAATATATGAATTAAAATAATTAAAAGAATATATATCTATGCAGAGAAACGTGCTTTTAACTGTAGTTTTTTTAAAAAAATCTAGATATTTTAGCATTTTGTAAAAAAAAAAAAAAAAAAAAAAGAAGAAGTGAAAAGCAGAATTGTTTGCGTTGCGTTCAATGGGTCACTCAGACCCACAAGTCGTATGTCAAAACAAACACAACAATGAACAAATTGTGTAGTTTAATTTCAAAACATGTTTGAACAATTCCCTTTCCTCGTTTTCATAATTGCAAAGCAATCAGTTTCAAAATAATAATGATAATAATAATATTATTGTAAAAATTATAATAATGTTATTGCAAACTAATCTATATTTTAGACCCTAACTTTATTTTTGGTTCCACCCAATAGACCTCATATTAATTGAGATGTTTGTTCTCTCTTATAAATTCATGATCTACCTCTTATTTAATGAATGTGGGATTACTACTTCAACATTCCTTCCCCTCGAACAAAGTACCGCATGTGAGTCTTCTACCGAATTGTATTTGAGCACACCTTAACTCAAACCACGAATCATTCTGAATTACACTTGAGTGAACCGTAAAGCTCAACCACATATCCACTCGATTTATGTTTAAGTGCACAACAACTACCCATCATCGAGACAACCATTTTAGAAGCATTACTCACTCAAGTACTTCTTTCAAAAGCACTCACACACTAGAGTACACAAATGCACTCCCACCAGAGCACATATTAGACGGCCCAACCACGAATTTTTATCATGGCTATTTTGTACCCTTATATCGAGACTCATAAATCTTAATTTTATACTTGAGATTCTTTTGATATGGCTAAGAAATGAGTATCACTCTGATACCACTTGTTAAGAAGACGACAAACCCACCTTCGAAGGATCTCTACATTTGTATAATATTGTCAACTTTGGGCATACATCTTCATTGGTTTGCTTTTGGTTTCACCCAATGCCTCATACTAATAAAAATGTTTGTTCTATCCCTTATAAATCCATGATCTACCTCTTATTTAACCAATGTGAAATTACTGTTGGGAATATTTTAAGTAATATATTTTCCATTATTAATTATTAAATTTCTCCCTATTTAGTGTCTCATGATCTCCGTATACCCACCACTTTGATAACCACCCTCCATTAATTAATTCAGTTAAAAAGTTATTATTGTAATGGTAGATATAACTTACACTGAGACTGTAGAGAAATATGGACAAAAAAACTTTATAGAGTTTTCTATGATCTTTCTTTTAAGTTTGTTGGTCCCCTATACCCACCTTTCTAATAGTAAACCACACCATTTGAGATAGAAAAGGTAAGAGTCTAGAAGAACCAAGAATTCGGATGTCGCTGCCCGTGTGTTGCAATTCAGTGTACATTGGCTTTCTTTCGGTTACCAAAAATAATGGTTGGAGATACTCTAATTTAATAATTACGTTTCCGCTGCAGGTGATTAAATTTATTAATCACATTTAGTTTTGTATGTTAGAGAAATTTCTAACAATTACTACTTTGTTTGTATTCCCAATAATAAGTTATGTCGTTTATGAGACAAATATTATTAGAGACCTAAAGTTTGAAATGTTGGGAAATGAATATTGTTGGAAATAGAAACAAAATGGCAATCTCATATTGATTAAATAAAGGATAATCATAGATTTATAAGAAAGTACAAACATTCTCATTTGTATGAAACATTTTGGGTGAAACAAAAAATAAATTCATAGAGACTTATTTCTAAATTGGACAATATCATACCAATGTGAAGATCTTGGTAGATTTATCGTTCTTTAACAAATGGTATCAGAACAGTTCCTTTGACTTAGCCATATTGGAAAAAACTCGAGTATGAACCAAAGAGTTGTGAAACCTCAATTTGAACTATGAAATAGTCAAAATAAAAACTTATGGTTGAGTCGTCTAATGTGTACTCTAGTAGGAGTACTTCTGAATGTGCTCAGTAAAGGGTAAGAGATAGTTGTTATGCATTGTTAAGGTATACTTAAATATAATTAAAAAGAAAAATATTATTAGTAAGAGAAATTCACATGTCTCTACTAATATAAGGTCTTTTAGATATTTGAAGGTCTTGGTAAGTTTTTTTTTTTTTTTTTTGAGAAATGGTCTTGGTAAGTTTATTGTCCCTTAACAAATATAGAGACTTTTTTTTGTATGACATTATTGATTTATTACAAACAGAAAAGACCACGTCATAGATTTTTTTTTTTTCATAACTTAATTAAATATATTTCTTTTTTTTTAATAACGTTTTTTTTAATTATTTCAATTACATTATTTGTATAAATAAACTCGCCCAAAAATACAATTAAGAGATTTTTTCAAAAGAAAAAAAAGGAGAAAAGAGAAATATATTTTTTTTTAATAAATAAAATACAATTTATAAAACATGTAGGAGGTTGGACTAGTTCCACTCTATTATTTCAAAAAATATATATAATAAATAAATATATAAAAAGTTCCACTCTATTATTTTATCAGAAACAAACAAATCATATTTAATAGTTTTTTTAAATTATATTTTATAGTTAATTTCTGTTCGACATCCGTCCTCACTTTCTTACCTAACAAATTAAAAATTAAAAATTATTATCCAATAAAACTGTTATTCTTTCTTCAATTAAAATACAATTATTTTAAAACTAAAGCGATAGATTAAAATACTAAAAGATACATTATAGCGAATAATTTAACGTTAATAAAAATATAAAAATATAAAAACAATTTAATGTAAGTTTTCGAGATCAAAAGTTTAATGTAAGTTTTTTTTTAATAACAATTTAATGTAAGTTGGAGAAAGAAATAGAAGACGTAAATTATTATTATTTTATTTTAGAATTAAGTATTGTTTACGTAACATTGGTTATTTTTTTTAGTACATATAACATTGATTTATTTGGTATATACATTTTAGGTTTGTTTATTTTATTCTATATTTTAATTTATTTTTATCTTTATATTTTCAGAATGCTCACTTTAATTCTGGTTAAATAAGGCCAATTTAATCCGTTATTTTTTTTATTTGATCATTTTATTCAATCATAATTTTAGTATAGCACATTATTCATTAAATTTATTGAAATGCAGCCATTTTAAAATTTATATTCAAAATTTACAAAAGATAATAAATTGGTCCTTTCTAAATACATTGACTGAAATTAATATTTTCAAATAAAGATCAATATAATCAAATAAAATAACATCTTCTAAAAAAAAAAAAAAAAAGTACAGCTTAATTTATTTTGAAAAACGGATAAAATTACAAAAATGGACAATAGTTTTCACTTGCCCTTTAATTTTCGCAATTTGAAACATGGGTTAATTGGATGGTTGGATATCGGGCCTTTATTGGGCCCATGCTCTTAAAACTGAGCGATCACAATCTGAATCGGTGGATTCTTAACTTTTTGTTAACCGAAAGCGGACCCATGGTTCCATTAACTCAACCCTGGTTAACCCTCTAGCGTCTTCTTATTTTTTCTTCCGATGACGTTCGAAGATTTAAAAAAAATTATTTTCGCCTTATATTTGTCATCAAATGTCCGTTTATTTATAATACAAAATTACAAATGATCAATTTTGAAAAAAAATTAATGATGTTTTTTTAATAAAATATATTTACATTATATCATTTTTTCTTTATTTAAATTCTTACCAACATAAATATCATATATAAAATTATTTATTTTAAATATAGTAATCAAATAAATATTAAATTCCAATTGATATATGTATATATATATATAGGGAATTTGCGCTGTATGACAAATTTCCTAGTCTGCATTACAATTATAGCAACTTTTTAAAAATATTGCAAATATAGCAACTTTTTTTTGATAGATTCTATCAAACACTATTGATGGA
>JBBMEF010061176.1:0-11590 GCA_037832685.1 Sicyos baderoa | reverse complement strand
ATTATATATATATATATATATATATATATATATATATATTTATTTTAGACTCGAATCTGTTAATAGAAAAAAAAAAAAAAAAAAAAGGTTTAAAAAAGAGAGGGAAGATTTGAATCGGTATTAATTTCATCAAGAATATGTCTTAATCCATGAACACTATTAACTTTAGGGAATATTTCATAATGATATAAAAAATTAAATTTTTTTAGGAATAACAAATTTTTAGAAGAATTCCATGCATATAAAAAAATTAGGGTAAATTTGGTAAAAAAAAGTTCAAAAAATTTCTTTGGTCTAATAATTTCAATTATTGCAATAATAGTATATATATATATATATATATAATGTTTAATGAATACCAAAAGTGTTTATTGATTAATTATGTTCAGGAGTCTTGTTTTTCACTAAGATAACTTCACGATAAAGAGTTGATTGATTAAATTCTAATTAGAGAGTTTATTGTCTATCCTTTTAGGTGAAAGTTCTAACCCTATACATAAATAATAGAGCTCTCCTTAAAGTTTATTCTTTTGGTGGCAAATATCAATTTTTTTTAATGTCTGTGACTGTCCGGCCAGCTTGCGTGCACAAGCGCACTTTGACTAGTGTTACGGGGCATACTGCCTGACCCTATAACATTTGGATGCCAAGGAGATCCGTAAGTATTAATTTGAAATTAATTTCTAGCTAGGTGGCCACCATGGTGGCAAATATCAATTTTAATGCAAGAAAAAAAACATATTAACATGCGAAAATGGAGCCTAAAAGTTACCTTAAAAGAGGAAAATATATAGAAGAGGCAATTAGATGAAACATGTTTATTGTTGTTAGAGTTGGCGGAAAACTACATATCATCTCTTAATTTAATTTACCTAACTAATCTAACACGTGTCCATTTCTCAACTCCCATTTCTATGCTTAATTAATATCAAATTCAACATCCCCAATCATATTCTTTACTTCCAACTCATTTTTACTTTATTTCATACGATACAGCAATGCTTCATTATAAAATATAGATCTATTCAACAAAAATTAAATTAAAAAATTTATAGTTTTTTAATTCAAATTTAGGAAAAGGGGCCACAAACCCTACATAGAAGGTGTTAATGTTCTCAATTAAATGAGACCCAAATATTGATTTAAAATATTTAATTTTATTTTTGAAATTGGAGAAAGGTATCAAATCTTGTCGAGATGGTACAACTGCTCTCAACTAATATGAAAACCAAATACGAAGTTTGGTTTTGGTAGAAGTTTTTTATGTTCGTGATCTTTTCTCTAATTTGAGAGTTATCCACGTAAATTCTTGTGTTAATTTTTATTATTTTTTCTTTTAATTTCTCAATTATTTTTTGCTTATTCTTGTGGTAATTAGGAAATGTTTTTTTTCTCAACAAATGGTAACAGAGCTTTTGGTAATCAGTTTTTGAATTTCTGAGTATGCTTTATGGTTACAGCTTTGTCTAAACTTCCACATCATAAAGAATTCTTGAAACGAACTACATACGAGAGATTTGCTAACAGGAAAGCAGATATGTCAACTTTTACGAGTGCGATGAAATATTGACGTGGAGAAATTTGGTGAAAGGATGATCGTCGGCTTGTGGTAATTACAAGTTTGTGATATGTTGATACAAACTCGATTACGCAAAAATTTAAAGGGAAGTCCAAGGTGTGATGCTTATAAAATAAAAAGATTAAGCGGTGGTGATGATCTAGTAAGGTCTAGTGATGATTCCAGCAGAGGTTCTAAAAAGTTAAGTAATCAAGGCAAAAAGAAAGACTTTGTGCAGAAGAAAATTTTCTTGGGAACGCGAACAGACTTATCACATGAAAGAGAATTATCCTAATAGACCAAGTTCGTCAAAGAGCTCTGGTTTGAATGATGACGTGGTCTCTTTTACTAGAGGAGATGGTGACTTCCTATGAAGAAGGAAAGAGACCATCCTCATGGTATGTCCAACTTTGCCATGATAAAGGATGTGATGTCAGCTATTCCACAAGTTTGTACATGGGCATTGACTTGACGATTATGTAAGGTATGTTGTGGAAGTTATAGTCGATGGCTGAAGAACTTCTAGGTAAGCCAAGTATGTTGAAGTCACACCATAATTTTAGTAAGGTGTATCGACATGTGACGAAGAAGAGAAATATTGGAATGTGATATTTAAAGTATTAAACTTTTATGGTGGAGTATGTTATAATTCTTAGAGTTGAAGATTATGATTGTCAGATAAGATAATGTTGCAATAAAGAGGTAGACTCTTCAAATATCTCGCCAATATGGAATTAATTTGTTGGATTTTGTCAAAATATTAGGAAGAAGATTTTCAAAATCGAAAAGGTTCAAAGAATCAAAAAGCTTAAAGAAATGGGTGTGCTCCATGCACTATAAAAAATGAGCTAAGTTACTTTGATTTTAAAATATTTCAGTCATAAGCACTTTATGTTTGATCATATATTAGCTAAATTCATTTTGTATTCTCTTGTGGAGGGTGAGAAAAAGAGTGTAAATAGCATAGTTGATGGACTAAAATTGGACTTTTGAAAGTTTAGAGATTAAAATGGAATAAAGGTGATAGTCTAGGGACCAAAATGATATTTTAACAAAAAAATTACAAATTTTGTTTAGGACGGGTGTGTTTGGATTTGGGAGAAAAAAGTGAAAGGATTAATAATAGTTTTTTTTTTAATCTATAAATAGTAGTTAGTTAAAGTTTTTTTTTTTTTTTTTTTGAAGAAGAAAAGTTAAAGATAATTAATTACTCATTTAGAAATTAATGTTAGTTGTGATTAGATTAATTAACTTTTTGTTTGAATATTAGTGTTACTAATAATTGAGTGATCAGTTTGATGTTGGGTTTCATGAATAATAGAAAACAATTGTACCTCGATCATAGATTGAATCTTGAAAATCAATATTTGACTCTAATTTATTTGATAGAAGTAATACTCTTTATATAGGGGTTTGTGATTCCCTCCAATTTTACTAATTTTTTATTTTAAAGAAACAACAATAATAATTGTTTACCATCAAATATATTTTTTTTTTTTTTTTTGAGAAAGGCCATCAAATATAAATTAGGGGCTCTAGAAGTGTGGTTGTTTACCATTTTTTTTTCTTTTTACTAAAACAAAACACACTAATTTATTATATTTTATAGATTATTTAAACAAACTGAATTTTGTGGCTAATAGTACTCAACTTTTCAATTTCATGCATAATAAAAATATCTCAAGCGATATGCATATTTAGCAAAAATTTAGAATGTCGGAAGAAAAAAACAATATGTAAAAATGTTGTTCTTTTATAAGTAATCAAAACAAATGTTAATCTATTTTCCAGTCAACAATTTAATAGATTTCTACTTCAAAAATAGTTAATTATTTTTTAGTTCAACAACAATTAAGTTAAAAGATTGGTATGATCTCTTGTTTATGAATACACTTACGTCGATTAAGTTATTCTACTTATTAAATGTTTGTTCATTTTAAAAAGTTCATGATATTGTGACCATTTACTTAAACATGATTACTTGAAATATATATTAGTTTAAGCATGAAGGACTTATATTTAGACTGGCGAGAACAGGGGTGTGGTTCATGCACTGCCATTTGGACGTGCATACGAGCTGGGGGCTGAGAATGGCTTGGATTGTACTCGACGGCCCGAAACCTAACCAGAAACTGCCGCCGCCGCCCGCCGATCTTCCAACCTGTTGAAGTTACATTCACCAAATTTTGGTTTCACTCTTTTTGAACTTAATAATGATTCCCACATTCTTTTCTTTTCCTCCTCTTCATCATGTGTGTGTTTTGTTTTAAGGTAAAAGTGTTAGCTGTTTCTTTTCTTCGTTTGCTCAAGAGCAAACAAGATCTGCTTTTTCACAAGTTCTTAATGAATCTGTTCTCTTTTCATTTTGCTGTTTCTGTTAAGTTTGATTCAGCGTCTGCAACTCTTTATCCTTTTTTTAGTGATCGGAAACGGAATTTTGCTCCCATATAGTCAAGAGCATCCAAGTCCATCATCCATCCCAAGACCACAACACAACTCGAGAAATAACAAAAGATTTTTACAACTATGCTTAACTTGTGGATCTCAAATCTGAGACCTGAGAGGGAATACCTCGTAAAAGAGAGAAACTTAAGAGTTAAACATGTCACTGCCATTGATACCATTTACGGAATGTTAGTCGTTACAATACGTTAAGAATATCAGTCATCGATTACGCAAAAAGACAAAACTGATATCCAGATATCCATGTTATTCATAACAACTCAATGGGTTCGAAATTTGTACATTTGGGTTGCTTGTTTCGAGCGATTGCGGTTACAGCATCAGCATGGAGAAGTACTGCTCGAATTCTTGATCGATCGTTGGGGTTTTAGCAGTTGATTGAGCATCTGTATTAAGAAAATGAATGTGGTTGGTAAATGACTACGACGAAGATCGTGAATGCACATGTAAACTAATTTAGTTCAACTGATATAATACTTACCGTGGTTTACATTCCATCTTCCGGACGAAAGAACATATGCATTCGGGTTCAACCCGTTCGAATGGAGAAGATCCTCGAGTTCCTGATCTGTGCACTGCTCAATGTCATCATTTGCATATTCTGCACATTCATAATCTTCATGGCCCAATTCTAGCAGATGCTCTTGTAGTTCGTGGATTGATTCTATTTTATTCTCCCCACTTGCAAGCGATACTTCCAGTTTGGTAGAGCTCGATTCCATTGCCGTGGAACTTTCGACAGAAAAAAGGGTGCTTTCCGAGCCTGTTCCACCAAAACTCATAGATTGGGTGGAAGAACTATCATATGTGCGAGTTACAGCCTGATTTAGTTCAAATTTTCCTCCACAAAATACCGATGTTGCAGAATCATCAGACTCCTCGCTGAAACTATTGCTATCTTTTATCGACTCGGGCATCGATGCCTCGTCAAAACACATTACATTCGTATTACCCTTTATGAATTGTACATTCATGCGCTCAGTTTCGGGTAGGCCACCATTTAGAGCGGCAGACTTGGAAGGGTGTTTAGGAGAAGGCAAGCCCAAATGTTCAGCTGGTAGCTTTCTTTTCTTGGACAACTCAAAAGGGATGGCCTGGAGGTTGGAAATCACATAGAAGCTGCAAAGTTTAACCAAAAAACAACATAACTCATGAGATAAAGAGACAGGAAAAACAGGAAAAAACAGGAACAAGAAATGATACAAAATAATACAAGACAGGCCAAATGGGTTGAAGACAGGAACAACCAGAAACAATACTTCAAACCTTCACAAAATTACTTCTTAAGTATAGAGGCTCAAGGGAATTTGTACAACCAATGAACAAGTCCTCCCTCGTTCCGATTCGTTATTATTTCTTAAGGAACAAAAAAAAAGGATCAATACCATCACTGGTATACAGAGCAGCTTCATCAACAGAAGAGCTCCAGCAACCTAAAACATGAAAACAAGGTCTCCAATCTTGGTCGAATCCGATTCGTTCTTTGTTCAATGATTCCCAAGATTTTACTGAAATCGGCGACATTATTATCGATATTAAGGCTTTGGGCGTTGAAGTGAGCATGATTCTCCTGATGAGAATTATTTCTTTTGTTGGTGGGAGGATTAAGGAATGTTTTTTTTTTCCTAAGAAAAACATGAAAACAAAGTTTTAACAGAGCATTTTAAATCTTAATTTCTCAATTTGTATTGAAGATAAGAAAAATGAGAAACAAGTGAATCCATATGAGTAAGGCAAAACCAGAAAGCCCATCAATCAATTCAAGATTCTATAAAAAGGAAACATAGATCAGCCTTCCTAAGATAAGATTGTTCTCCATCTCTACCTCTATTAAAAAAACAAAAAACAAAAACAAGAAAAACCCCATCCAGGATTTCAGTAATCTGAGTGGATGAAGAAGAAAAAGGTTGAAAACCCAGATGGCAAACCTGTTAATCTGAGATGGGTTCAGTTCCTTTTGCTCCATCTCGATCATGGAGGCGAGAAAATGAAATGAAATGAAAGAAAAGAAAATAATGGGGAAGCGAGTTGGGGAAGATGGGTGTTGGATGGAGCAGGGCAGAGTCACGTGGGAGGCACGTGGAAGTTGCTTCCTGTTCGTACCATTCCCAATCCCATTCCTCTCATCACTTTCACTGCGCTTTATTTTGGTTTCTTCCCCTTCCTTCTAGGTTTGATGGCTACTTCCGGAAATTGTATTTTTCAATTCTTACTCTTTTTAGATTCTTGGTTTCCGGATAACGTAGGGATATTTTCACATTTTTTAAATAAAAATAAAAATAAAAATAATTATTATTATTATAAGGAGAAGAGAATTTGCACTGTATACCAAAGTTTTTACTCTACATTAAAATTATAGCAACTTTTTAAAAATATTATAAATATAACAATTTTTTTTTTTGATAGACTCTATCAAACATTATTGATGGAGTCTATCAGACGCTATTGATGGAGTCTATCAGACGCTATTGATGGAGTCTATAAATTTGATTTTGTAAAGACACTATTGATGGAGTTTATAAATTTGATTTTGCTATATTTGCAAATATTTTCAAAAAGTTGATATTTATACAATTATTTTTGCCTTTGTAATATACATGCAAATTCCTCTAAGGAAAATGGTTTAACTTTATATTTGAGTTCTACAAATTTTTTTTTTTAATTCTATCATAATTGAGGTTGAGAGTTGAAATCCATCATTTTTTTTAAAATACAGATTGAGGGAAGAAAAATCATAAATACCGATTACAAGAATCAAACTCGTAACCATAAAATAGAAATGAATTAATACTAAACTAAATAACCAATCGCGTCATCAACTCATTCGATGGAATCCATCACATTTTGAACATTATCAAATAATACTAATTGAACGATATCAACACGTTTTTAATGTTCAAAAAGTGAAGAAAAAAAAACCATCACATTTTGAACATTAAAGACGTGTTGATAAATTAGTATTATTTACCTACGTATTAGAGTACCCTTTATTTATTATTTTCCACAAATATATGTAGTTTGAACATAACTAACTAGAAGTAAAAAAAAAAAAAACATAACTAACTAGAGTTAATTTGAACATAACTAAAAACTATTTATTTTTAAGGAAATTTATCATCAGTAATACATTTTATTTCTTATATTATATTTGCAGCATAATTTTTAAAATAATTTATGTATAACACATATTCCTATCGATGATAGAATTTAAAAAATGATAAAATAAATATATTCTATGGTTGATAGAATATAAGTTTCTATCCGTAATAGAATTCAACTAATTGAGTCTAGTCTTGATTGAATTATATATATAACTCAACTTAATTTAGATTATTCTTTTGCTACAAATGAATTTATTTGATTTTATACTCTAGATAAAAATATTTTACCATTTTTTATTATACATGCAAAATCTCCTAATTTTAACTTAAGATATATAAATTTGTTAAAATATATCTTAGTTGATTATTGTGTGTTCCGAACACAAATACCACTTTCCCCTCGAAAAAAAAGGGGAAAACTTGGGAAATATCTTAATTTTGAAACTATCTCGAGGAAATGTCTACGACTTTTTGGTGTTTAAATGCATGTTCATTTTTTTATGCAAAAATTAAACTCTACTTAATTAAATATACAATTGACTAATATACCCCCGGACTTTAAATTCATTTTTTTTATGCATTTTTCTTAAAATTAAATATGAATTATTGTAACTAACATTCAAAAATTAAAAGGATTTTAATTTAAATATCAAACAAACTTCTCAACACAATCCCAACCATTCAAAAAATGAATTTAATTTTTTTTTTTTTTTGAATTCATCATTTAGACAGAAAATTAAAAAAAACAAAAAGATGAAATGTGCAAAATTGATTTATTTTTACCTTCTTGTACGTACGTAAGTATGAAGCATACAACGCCACCTCACGCCGCCGAACCCAGTTGCACTGAGAAGAGAACATCGCAAAAGATCACCCAAATTGACACCTGACGCACCCATGTGGACAACGAAAGGGCATTAAACCTGAAAAAACCCCAAAACCTCTCTCCCACATGCGACGGTTGTACGTTGAAGTGGAAATTAAAACACAAAACCAGAAAAAAAAAACAAATCGTCTCTCCCACATTTCCTCGACCAGCTTTCATCATCATCCCTCGAGCAGCCTTGTAGTAGCTTATATTGACCTCGTGTATCTTCTTCGCGTACTCAATCACACCAGCCGGTGTGCATGTTACCTTGCTACTCGAGCGAATTGCAGCTTACGCGTATCCACACACTATTGTAGGAGTGACCTGTGGTCATCCTGAACCACATCAACGGGGCAAGTGTGAGTGTCCGTTAGCTTCCTAACCACCCAAATGTTACTGCCCTTGTAGACAGACGCACGAACGTGCCAGTTGCAAGTCTGGTGGATACATACCGCAGCAAATTGCGACTTGCTAGACTTTGTGGTACTAAATTGTAAGCTCATGCTCAGTGCTAACTTACAAAGAGCTTCCTTCAAGTCCTTTTTCTTAGGAAACATTGTACCCACTTTCATGCCCCCCGGGCCTAACAATGCATCCGGACTGTATATGTTTGTACGTACAGTTGTGATTTCAGCTATAACGTAGCAGTCGGGTATATAGCCCGTTGCCAAACTCAATGAGCATCCACCGAACATCGTTGTTTTCATTTAGATGTGTAACCTTGCTTCTGGCAGACCCCGATTTGTAAATGCATAAGCTTGAAATATGGGACCCCTCGTTGAGTTCGAGACGGTCACCGATGGATGAAAAGAGCTGAGAAATTGTGCACCCATTAGCCACGTCAAGGGACACCGTGCTGTAATTTGAGTACACATCGCTAGTGTCCCACCGCCCATGAAATGCAATGATAACTGGAATATTTTCCATTGAAAGAGGTATTGGATTATGTGGAAGGGAGAAAAGAACAACAGGGAACAAAAATGGTCAACTATGGATGCAAGCAGCAAAGAGAGTTGAGTTGTGCGAAATGATTTGGTTCCACAGTGAGTAGTGAATGATCAAATGATTTGGTTAATTTAATCCTAAACTCATGGCATAATTAATGGTTGGAAATTACAATTAAAGTGGAAATTGTTTGCCCTCAAATCAAGGAGGGATGAGGGCAACAAAAATGCATTTTCAATTTTTGACGAAAATAAGAAAATGAATTTTTAATTTTTTAGGAAAATGTGGAAAATGGTATTTATGGAACAATTTATTTATCTCACCTCAAAATTTGAACTTTAACATGAATTTAAATGCAAATAATGTGTAGACAAAACCTAGAGATAGTTTCAAAATTAAGACATTTAGTACCATTTCCCGAAAAAAAATACCACTTCCCCATTTCTTATTTATTTTAAAAAATTTAAATCTCCTATAACATCTCAATTACTCTAAAATAAGACAAATCATCTCATTTACAATATTTTATTATTTAAATTAGTTTCTATTTAAATATCCATCCTAAATTAAATATAGAGTTTTTTAGTTTTCCAGATCAACCGGTGATGATTTATTATTTAAAATTAGCACAGCTGGATTTTCGGACATTATAACTCGAGCCATTTTGTAGCTGGAAACATTATAATTTAAAATGATACATGATTTATTGATAAATCTCCATCTTATTAACTTTTTTCCTTTTTTCAAACCGTTTTTTAGCTTGATATTATCATTTGGATTTTAAATAGCATGTTTATAAAATGTTACATGATTTATTGATTAATTCTAGAAAAACAATTATCAATAAAAACAATTATATATATATATATATATCTTAAAAATTATTAAAAATTCAAGAAACTTGACTATGTACGCGACAGTGCTTCTCTCTTTGTATATAAGAACAAAGTGAACTTTTCCAACCAAACAAAGTAATACAAAGATTATAATGAAAATATAAAAAATAAAAGTTCAAAATGTCTTTTCAAAAAACAGGGAATAACAGAGCTAGATTCTCCCCTTTTGATTGATTAAAAGAAAAATATATATAATAATATATAGATGATTTTTCGAGAGTAACAAAAATAAAAAAATCAATTATAATAAAAATTGATTCGTTAATCCTCCATTTATATTCAAAAAGGCAAACTTTAGAATTTTGGATGTGAAGATCATCGAAGATGCAACAAAAAATGCTTATTTTGATTACCTTATCCTACATTTTCAATGTAAGGAATTTTTAATACAAGATGTACAAATTATTACTCTCATTATTAATTGATTTTGAAAAAAATCCCACATTATCTAATACGATATTTGAGTTCCAAGTGAGTATTTGATCCATCAATTCGAATTTAATCCAAACAAATAAAATATAAATAGATAATTGATTGCAAATTCAGATCCGACAAGCAGTTAAATCTAAATGGTTATTTTGTTCCACAAATTCTAGTTTAATCCAAAATAATGTTTCCAATATAGCACCATTTCGTAGAAACATGTAAAATCTTGATTTTAAAACGAAGTTAATTATTGAAAAAGAAATAAAAATTATTGAATGAGTCAGTAGTACAATAACTTAATTATTAATTTAGTTATAAAAGAGTTGAACATAAACGCATGTTGAATGAAGTCATGTACACAAGCTCTTCCAAACCAACAAGAGAATTTTAATTAGTATTAAACTTGCAATTTTTTAGTTATTAGATCGTACAAAGTTATTACTAGAGCTCTACTTTTTTTCTTTTTTTTGCATATTATTTATATGGCATGTGAATAATCGTATACAAAGATTATAAATTTAAATGAGAAATTTGCATATATAGACACTATGTAGAAAGTAATTGCAAATATCTCATATTTGTAAAATATTTGCATAATCAAATTAGGCATTTTTATTTAGAATAATCCGAAAATGTACAATTACCTATATACCCTCCAAATTCAAATGTGCAACCGTTTTACATTTGGGAAGTTTTAAAACTTCCTTTCAACATCTACTAAAAAGGTGGGCATGATTGATTGATGTGGACAAGCTAATAAATGTGAGTTTTTTTTCTTTTCAATTTTCATTTCCGTTCCTATTTGCATGTTATTTCCGAAAAAATGAAAGAAAACATTTCGTATTCAGACGGCATAGAAACGATTCTCCGAATTTTCGAGTTCAGACTAGGGTTTTGATTTTCGACGCGATTTCCTGGACATTCCGAAACATACGGTACTTCTCATCGTTCTTTTCTTATGTTCGTTCTAGTCTCGAGATATACTTCAACTATTTCATAGTTAGTGTACATGTCATTATCCTCCCACTGACCACCATGTGCAATACAGATGTGGATGTTGGTGGAGCCTACAACATGTGTTGTAACGACCCGTATTTTCCTAAAGACGTTTCAGGTGGTTTTGATCGTTATTCCCGTTATCGTTGGTCATTGGAGAGAGTGTGGGAATTTGATTGGTTAGCCGAGATTTATATTTGATTAAAGTATTTTATTTATTAATAAATCTTTGTTGAGGAACTCATTCGGGAGTTGTGGATTTAATGGGTTCGGTTGGTTAGACTTGTAATTTAATTAAGGATTTAATTGCTTGGTTTTTATGCTTTCGTGAAGGATC
>JBBMEF010061165.1:0-11594 GCA_037832685.1 Sicyos baderoa | reverse complement strand
CTCCGGGACACGAAGCAACGAATGACTAACCCCAGCTGATCGCCCTGCATGCAAACATAAATGAGAATTAATCTCCTTAAAAATCAAATCCCGAAGGATATGAAATTCCAACTTAGTCTTATCATGATAAACTAAATTTCTGAAATTACAAAGCCCCCGGATAATAATAATAGCTTTAAAATGATCATTTTTAGGAATTTTTGAAGAAATATTATCCCATAAATCGATGCCTTTTTGCCCAAACCTGCAACCAAAATTAAAGATATTAAGAGTCGGGAAAAAAAACTTCCAAGCACGAACGACATATTTACATAAGCTGATCAAATGAGTATTAGATTCGTCATTCCGACCACAAAGCGTGCAAACAATCTCAGTATCAATTCTTCTTCATTGAACATTGCATTTAGACAGAATCGTACTAGTGATAACCGACCACTCTCCCATACGCATTTTGTTTTGAGAATAATTTGGGTGCGTTAGAGAATTTTGCATTTCGTTTTGAGAAGAATTTAGGTGCAAACCGATACATTATAATAAATATAAAGTAAGAACAGAGATATAAGATGTGTGACACCAAAGATATCACATGAGTGATATAACGGTTGGATGCTTTTTATAGTGCACTCAAATTCTTCTTTTTTATTTATATGGTATTGGGAATATAAAAGTTAATATATTTTTTAATATTTTTATTTATAAAATATTTTTTCGTGGCTAGTAATAATAGTACATAAAAATATATACAACTCACCTATACAAGTAGAAAAGTTTTATTCATACATATACTAGCATTAGCAAGCAACCTCTTCCTCCGGTAAAAATGTATTTATTTATTAAAACATTTGAAATGTTCTTTCTATTCCTTCAAAACTATTGGTTCACTCGTCATAAAACAATTCTTTAAGTATAAATGTTTTGTTTGTAAATAAAGTAAATTTACATAGTAACAAAAAAAAAAACTTTTTTTGTCCTTTTAAACAAAATAAATCCAACATAATAATTGATAATAAAAGGATTCCAATACATAATTGCATAGTTATTTGATTATACAATAAATTATTAAAACTCAATTTTGGCACCTAAATTGATTGAGCTAAAATTATTATCATAAACATTTTTTAATACCATAGAAGAATGGAACTTAAACTCATAACCATATTGATTATACATTATATATACCAGTTTCCTTTTCATACATTCAATATGCAAAGTTGAGAGCTATTTTGCTTACCTGTGCTCTTTTTGATTTGTAGGAAGTGTATTAGTTTATCAATATTATTATGAAATGAATTTGATTAGTTTAAATTAAGAAAATTTGTTGTTTATACCAACTTTAAGACCTTCTATTAAAATTATAACACATTTTTATCAAAAATTCGTTTATACCATTCCGAGTGATTGAACTCAATCGAACTCAACCAATAACTAGTGATTGAGCATAATTAGTTTGTTAAGTGATTGAGCTCAGCTGATTGAGTTTAATCACTAGTTAGAATTCAATCAATCAAAATTTTAATATATATGCAATTATTTTCAATTTTATGTTATAAATATAATTTTTTACCTAATTTTTGTTATACATAAAAAAAAAAAAATTAGCTAAAATTAATTGGGCTCCAAAAATAATGGAAGCCATTAAAAAAAAAGCTAATTTTAAGGCAGGAGTGGGGGAGGGGGCAGATTGGTATTGAAATATTTAATTCAATGAATTTGTCCTTTTTAATTAAAAAAAAAGGGAGAAAAATAATATCTTTTTTGCATTCAAAAGGAAACCTTTTTGCCCACCTGGCCGACCACTACTACCGCTAACGAATCATAACATGACAGCAAGCAGATCTGATGATCCCATGGTGCAGACATAAATCTCAACGGTTCAGATTACAGGTGCGCGTGCTCCGCCGCTGCATAGGATTGCGGCCCTAACCGTACGGATTTAGTGTGTTATTAATACAAAGCGGTGAGATATTTATTATATTTTTTTTTAAAAGCATGGGCCCCACCAACTAGATACAATGTTCGAGATATATTTTTTTAAATTCCCAATATGGGCACCTGCTTTTTGGGATATTTATATTTTGGCCTCGATATTTATAGCTAAAGGTAACACAGTGTTCATTTCTGACACTGCTCAACGAAACGTGTCATACTTTTAGTGTGCCACGTGTCATTATATTATTATTATTTTATAATCAAATAAATAAACAAGATTGCCATCATCATTTCCAAACATTTTTCAATTTACAAAAAAAAAAAAAAAAAAAAACTAATCTTGCATTTTTTAGTACATATACATGGGAAGAGGACCAGTTAAAATAGATTAACACTATATATATTAAAAATATTAGATGCATTTATGACAATTTGTGTATATCAATAAATTTTTTAGATCTATCCATTCTTGAATTCATTTAACTATATGTACTAATGTAATTAAAGTCAATCGACATATTTTGGGTGGAGTTGATTTAGGTTTTTGGATTAAATTTGTATACATTATGCCTTCAAAGTATGGTCTATAGTTTATTAATCTTTAGAAAGGAAAAAATAACTTGCATTACGCTTAATTCAAATTGAATTCAAGGACTATATTATTAAAATGTGTTTCATATTAACACGTTATAAATATATTTTTGAACTAATAATACATTCATATGCTAGTTAGATTTAGTTAAGTTGAACTAGTGAACAAGTTAATCTATCATAAAAATTAATTATAAAAGAGATTATAATCCATAGTTAAGATTTGAGTTATATGTTTCAAACTAATAAGAAAATTACAACAAATAGATTCAAACTCATGACGTCAAGATGATTGCTCGGGTATACTTCTAATCTATTCATATTTTCTTATCTTCTCACCCTCTTAGACTCTCCTAAATTCCAATTTCATTAAATTTCAATTAATTATGATTAATAAGAAAGAGAGAAAATGGTCACTGTCATTAAGATTTGCCAAATTGTGAGAAGATATATTTGAATGGAAGCTGAACAAAATGACCAAAAAGGGCCTGAGAGAGATCGCGGCAACCCCTAATCCACCATTTTCGTCTGGATCAGGATATTTTCCCGCTACCAGCAAATCCAGCTCAAGAACAAAAAAAAAAAAAAAAAAAAAAAATCGAATTTGAAATTAGGGTTTATCAGAAATGGTGTGTTCCAATAATCCCACAACAGGGGAGAACGCCCCCTGCGATTTCTGCAACGAGCAGGTCGCGATTCTGTACTGCCGAGCCGATTCCGCCAAGCTCTGTTTGTTCTGCGACAAGCATGTCCACGCCGCCAATTCCCTCTCCAAGAAGCACGTCCGCTCCCAGATCTGCGACAATTGCCGGTCCGAGCCGGTTTCGATTCGGTGCTCCACGGACAATCTGGTGCTGTGTCAGGACTGCGATTGGGACGCCCACGGCAGCTGCTCCGCCGCCCACGATCGGACCCCGATCGAGGGCTTCTCCGGCTGCCCCTCCCCACTCGAGCTCGTTTCGCTATGGGGGTTCGATCTGGGAGACAAGAAGATGGAGGAATCGGTTCACAACAATTGGGGGTTTTCCCAGGATTTGCTGTGTTCTAGGGCTAGTGCGACTGCCTTTCACGATCTTATGGTTCCTGATGAAAACCCCTTTCTGTTTGCGAGTCTTAGCTGTCCGGAGGCGGGTTCGATGCTGAAGAGGCAGGGTCCGAGCTGTGGGAAGCAGAAGCAAGTGATTTATAAGCAGTTGGTTGAGTTGCTTAAGAGGGATTTCGATGGCGGTGATGGATTAGAGGATTTGGTTGCTGAAACAGCTAATGGGGGTTGTTATTGGCAAGAGGATTTGGAAGCTCGTCGAATTGAGAAAGGGGATGATGGGGATTTTCAGGAATCAGAGAAAGGGAATGAGCAAACTTATTTAACATCTCTGCTAACGATGCCACCTCCGATTGGCGAGCGCGTTGTTGATGACACTGCTAGTGTATGGGATGGTAACAAAAATCAACAAGGCATTCAAGTAATTTCTCTCTGATCTGCCTACTTTATTCATTTTCCAGCTTTTTCTATAATGCGCTTGTATTGTAGTTTCATGTCTATAACTCTGCATCATTGCACATAATACCCTGTTTGTTTTCTATGTCGACGATTCGTCGTACATTCGTATGATTCTGCTTTGGCAGTTAACTGGCTTTAGCTTTCAAAGGGGCTGTTTGTTTGACATATTTAGGTAGGATTTAGTTATGGGGTTATATTGAGTAGTTAAAAATTGATAGTTGTATCAAAAAACTCGTTTAAATATAGTTTTTTTTCTAAAAGAGTTAGAGTCAAAACCTTGTTTGGATGTAGATTTAAATTGGTAGTTATTTTTAGTAGTTAACAAAGAAATGATTAAAAATGAATCATTTTGATTGATTTGATAGTAATGATAAAAAATGAGTGGTTAGAAATGATTGAATGATTAAAAATGAATGGTTAGAAATGAGAGTTATTTTTAAAAGTAAAAATGAGGAGAAATTAGTAAAAACTCGTTTGGATGTAGGTTTTAAATGAGGAATTAATAAATTCTAAAGTTCAGTATTTTTTCTGAGAATATGGAAATTGAATTGTACAATCATTTTCTGATACCAATGCTGGTTGTTTTCAACCAAATTCCCTTTTTTCCCTTTTTGACACAAAGTTTGGTGTCTGTGTATTATCTGTTCTTTATCTTGGACTGTACTTGCTTGAAGTTAATTGAAAAGATTCCCAGTGATACTGTTTTCTCTTTTTGTTTGGAACCTTTTTAAATATTAATAGCATACACTCTCTCATGGTAGCTAATGGTTTTGGGGGTGTTTAGGGCAAGAGGGTAAAACTGGGGTTGATAAATGATTCCCTTATCTAGCCACAGACAATCATTCACCTGGACCCCATAATCAACATTCAGTCTCCCATAATCACTACTCATTCTCCATAATCTTATATTCATTTCATCTATAATCATTTTTCATTCCCTTTAATATTTTGATCGTTATAACCATTATCTGCCTTCCAAACAAGTTAATAGTTCCCGCATAATCATTCTCTTACTCCAAACATAGGTACCGGTTTTCTCCAACCATATAATCATTCTGTCCATTAATCATTACTCGTGTATTCTCCTGTATTCCCCATTCCACAAACATGCTACATACCTTTGGTTTATCAATTGATGAAGTTTTTCCGTATTATCTTCGGTCTGCCTCGTGCCTTCATATTATCAATGTGAACTTTGATACAGGTAAATGGCTTTCGTTGTTTGGTGACTTACAACTTCTCTTTTCAATGTGTATTTTTTCCAGATTTGGGACTTTAATTTAGGACGATTAAGGGGACACAAAGATTCAAACTCATTTGATGACACCTTTGGCACAACCAACATGGGATTTACAATTAAAAATTTCGGCGATTTTTCGAAAGAAACACCACCAACAAGCCCGAAGTTGCTAGGAGAAGCCTATCAGATTAATTGCTCTAGCACACATGATGACATGCCATCATTCAATGTAAGCCTTGCTCTGTTTTTCACTTCTAGCTTGTTCCGGGTTACTCGTCTTACTGAAGTGAATTTTGTAACTTGATTGCTGTATCCTTGTTTTCCTTCTTAACAAGGTTTGTTTTGTCTCATTCTTGCTCATCTCTTTGAAGACTATATTTTTTTTATAAAACCGTGAGTAGTCGGGTCAGGTTACACGCATTTCAACTATTTTTACGAGATATATTACCTACAATATTTGGATGTGAAAGAAACCTTTAAAAAATTATTTCTTAAGTAGATAATCATCATATCCGTGCCTTGAACAAATAGATACATCTATTGATGAAGTGTAATATGCTTGTCTAAGCGTGCACAGTTTGTGATAATCATTTTAACTAAACCCATTTGTTGTTAAATTACATTTGCTCTGGTGCTCGAAAATCATAACTGATGTTTTGAGTTTTGATCAGCATGTTTGCCTAGTTTAGTAATATTCGTTCGAGTGAAGCACCGTACTATCCAGTCAAAGGTAAAAGGAAGGTCCTTTCGATACTGCAGAGCGGTTGCGTGTTTTCATTTCTAATTTCGTAACATTCTCCGAGAGGGCACTAGAGTACTCGTAGACAGTTTGAACTTAGATTAAGATGTTGGCATAGATCGAATCTAACGCCAATTTCATTTTCCTTCTTATCTCTGCATTTCCATATGCTCTTCTTCATTGGGAATCGTCTGTTGATGATAACATATTTGCTTGAAGTGGCAGGGTAATGTCAATAACGCAACACTAAGTCAGGGAGCAGCGATATGCGAGAGCAGCGATCTGCCTAACGGCACTGCCTATAACAAGCTGAAACGCGGTTCTAAAAATGCACAGCCAATGGAACAACCTGTTGTTGTAAGAGGAGATGGTATATTATCAACATCAACAACCAAGGCGGACTTGGAGCTTCTCGCACAGAACAGAGGTAACGCAATGCTTCGCTACAAGGAGAAACGAAAAAATCGAAGGTGCGTACTTCATTTTCTCTTGCTTAGTAAAGGAAACTTCACTGTTCTTCTGCATTTCAATCTCAAACCTTAGTGTATCTTGGAACAGGTACGATAAATACATTCGATACGAGTCGAGGAAGGCGAGAGCCGATACGAGGAAGCGAGTTAAGGGTCGGTTTGTGAAGGCTACCGAAGCCCCTGTTCGCTAAAGATCAGCCTCCATGGTTGAATGTAGTTTTGCTTCACGCTGCTGTAGTTCGGTGTGTATATATTTTGGTATTCGCTTCCACTTGTATTTGTTCTAGCGTTAATTAGTGCTAATGCACGCTATTTAATTCTTTGTTCTTATCTAGAGATTTTATATTTAATGTCAACACATTTTATAATAACCGATGAGGTAGTGCAAACAAGAGGATAACTCTGCAAACTTAAAAATTTAGATTAGCGTTTTTTTGACACCATTATTTTTCATGTTATATCTTGGTGTAAACTTAACCTTAATTTTTATAGTTATGAAATTTTCCTTAATTATTGGAGATCGCTTATTTGATCTCATTATAATTTCATGAATCAATGAAATCGTTTCTTATCTAAAAAACATTACAAGTTCAGATTTTCCATTTAAAGTTTTGAAACTAAAAAAAATCGAAAAGTGGAGATTCAATTCTCTTCATACCTTATAAAAAGGTTGAGAAATTAATATTTTATATGTTTTCTTGGCATTCAGGTTCATGTAACACTAGTTGAGGTGTTTAAAAATTGGTCTACAGGTTGAGGAAGTATATTTAGTTATGGATATGCAATATTTATATTTTCTTTTTGAAGAGTGTATGCAATATTTATGTTAAGAATTTACCATGGTTAAAATTTCATTTTGATTTTTATACTCGCGTTTTGATTGTTTGCATGTTTATTTTTGACTACTATTTTTTATATAAATATGTGCACGTTTGATAAGAGGTGATAAATTGAAATCCCTCTTAAAGTTAGAGACTCACAAATGTTGTTGAATTGAAAAAAATAAATAAATTATCTATGGTTTTTACTTTTTTTTTCTTTGGTTTTTTAATATTAAAGGAAACAATTAATTAGAACAAACCCACTTAAAATTTGGTCAAAGTGGTCAAAGACTTCATTAAACAAAAAAAAAAAAAAAAAAAAACCCTTTAACCTTTTAGTTTGCTGATAAATTTCAAAATTCACTCTATTTTATCAATTTGTCTTGTCATTTGGTCTAGACACAATATTCATAGATTAAAAATATTAAATTGATGTAGTTTCATATCATTAAAGGTGATCATAAATAATAATGAATCACTACTATACATTTTTTCTTGTCTATTAACGATAAATGTGAATTACAATAATAATTCATGTCATTGATAAACATAAAATGGTCTATATATCAACCATAAATGTAACTATTTTAACATAAAAAATGATCAGATAGTTGAAACCATAAAAATAATTTATTACTCCATAATTATAACATCACTCACTGTCTAATGTTTAACAAATCATAAATTCAAATTTCCCTCTTCATAATGTAGAACACGAAAAAAGGAAAAAAAAAAAAAAAAAAAAAAATCTTACTAGTAAATATACTATATCTTTTGTAGGCACAAAAATGGTTAACAAAGATATAAACATAAAAATGATCTATTAATGATAAACATTTATTCTATTAATTTTTTTAATACAAGTTGGAGAATGAGGATTAACAACACTATACCAATTATTTCCAATTATTTAAAATGAAAATAGATTAACATCAAATCAGATAACCAATCGCGATCCATTCAGTACCATTTATTCTATTAATAATTAACTTAAATAAAAATTGTCAATTAGAGATAGTGGTCGATTATTAGACTACTATTTTTTACGCAATTTATTATTGAATAAATAGAGACTACTATTTTTTACGCAATTCATTTTAGTAGCTGCCTGGATAGAAGGCTTCATAATTCTCTAAGTCTTTTTTTACTCGAAATTTAGAAATTCGCTTGTCTAAATTTCTAGCACCACTAACTCGTCCTTAGACCTTTCTTGAAAATAAATTCCTAATTTATTAATTTTTTCGTCGTACACATGTTGTAGTTGAAGGAGGACTACTATTGACATGCACATTTTTGTCTTTTACCTTCATCAATATTTTCTTCTCTAGGTTGATCGGTAAACGTTTGTATATATGCATAACACCAATGTTTCTATTTACTCTCTTATTATAACTCACCCCCTTTCGAGAAATTACTCGATAAAAAACATCATGGTAATCCGTTGAATATCCTATATTTTAAAGGTCGAGAGACCTTCTAGCATTTATAAGATATATGAATCATTCATCTAATTATAAGATAAAAACACACATTATCTAAATATTATATCATAGTCCAGTAACTCTAAATAGGTATATGATCATTCAAGATGGTGAACCCAAAAATGATGTTATTTTGAGAGAAAGAGAAACCTCTTAACGGATAGGATAGATTAGTACTCCCCTCATGTGATCAATTGATTTGTAGATAAATATTTATAGGGAAAACTACATTTTTAGTCCTTAAATTTTGGGTTGAATTTCATTTTAGTCCCTAGGTTTAAAAATGAACATTTTTACCCCTCACATTTGAATAATGCTCAATTTTGGTCCTTGAGATAAGAGGACCGTTAATGACATAACGAAATCTTGACTAGGATGACGACTAGGATTAATTTAAACTTAAGAAATTGATGATGTGCATGTATTATAATTTATTTTGAATAAAAATATATAATCAAAATAGAAAAATCAAAACACATATACATAATAAACTTTAGAAATTTTTTTATTTCTAGATAAAAAGAATTACTGACTTTTCATCTTAAAAATTAAAAATTTGATTTTAAACGACCCCATTTTTTCAATTCATACAAACTCTTCATCTTCTTCTTTCCCAAACCAACAGTTCCCAGATTTCTTATTTTCTTTTTCCACAGTGAATGAAACTCTATCATCAAAACATGGTTTGGGAAACTATTATTGGGGAATAGAGGGTTATACAAAATTGAGATTTTTTTTTGTAATTTTTTTTTTAAAAAAAGTGGTGTTGGAAAATGTCAGTAATTCTTTTTATCTAAAAATAAAAAATTTATGAAAGTTTATTATGTATATGTGTTTTGATTTTTCTATTTTTATAAAAAATAAATTATAATATAACCCATCATCAATCTCTTAAGTTAAATTTAATCCTAGTCATCATCCTAGTAAAAGATTCAGTTATGTCATTAACGGTCATGTTATCCTAAGGACTAAAATTGAGCATTATTCAGGAGTAAAATGTTCATTTTTAAAATCTAGGGACTAAAGTGAAGTTCAACCCAATACGTAAGAACTAAAAAAGTAGTTTTCTCATATTTATACTATATAATATGATCTATATATATATATAGAGAGAGAGGTATAATTTATACGAAGATATGCATGGTAAGATACTTATAAAAACGAAACGATAAAACTAATTCGAATTTATTTAATATTGAAGATTATTAGGAATGGTAAGAAAAAAGACAAAGTACTTCCAAATTAATTATCATGAAAACATTTTCGATTTCACATTCCACCGTTATAAGACATCTACATTGTAAAGGCAACATTCGAATACTTTTCTCTCTTTCCATCCATGTTGCTAATTGGTTGCAATATGTGTTGAATTTTTGAATTTTTATTAATACCCTGCGATTAGTTAGGAGAGTCTCTCGCTGCTCGGGTCTCTAACAGCATTTCGCGTTGCACGTCAGCATTTTGCATCCATTAACCGCAGTCCACCGAGCATCATGTTTTTGTAGCGCAATTCTATTTTAAGTTTAAACACTCTGTAATAAGGTTTAATGAAAGCACATATACAAGTTCGAGTTAATCCCTAACAGATTATGATGTTCATTATTCTATAATCTTTAACTCAAATCCTCTGAATAAAAGTGTTCTCTCTTTCTATCCGTGGATTAGCTAACACAACTTTAGTGAACTATGTAAATTTGTGTGGGTTCTTCTTCGAACTATTTTATTGTTCAATTTTCAAAAGAATAAAAGAAATAGATAAGAGTAAATAAGGATGAAATAGATAAGAGTAAATAGGGATGAAATAGAAGCACCATGCATAAAAATGAAAAAGAAATAAAGAATTATCTTTTGGGAAACTACTTCATGTTCACTCACCATGACTTTAAAATGTTATAAAATCTAAAAATAAGGATAAAAAAAATGAAGAATAAAAAGTACATAAGAAAATGATCAAGAGTCTCAAAATATCTATTAGAAAAATCGATGATATGTTTTAGCTATTTAACCTAAATATGAAGATTTAGAAATTCAATAAATTGTAACATTAATTTATTATAAGATGCTTATGCAAGATGTAAATGAATCAAAATGTTCATTACACGTTTATATGATAAGAATTAACAAAGAAACATGTTCTAAAAAAATAATTAACAAAAGAAACAATTAAAATGCACACAACATTGAGAAAAAAAAAGAAGGAAATAAACAATACTTAAATAGAGATTTTGCATGTATATACAAAAAATAAATAATTTCATGTACAGCACAATTTTCAAATTTTATTTGTGGTACAAAAATGATTGATTAATCAATTAAGCCGATAGAAAGCTATCAGTTGAACTTATAGAAGACTAAAGTCTATCAGTTGAACTTATGATAGACTTGAGTTGAACTTATAGAAGACTATTAGTTTAGGGAAATGGTATAAAATATCTACATTTTTAAAAAATAAAAATGAAATGTCTACAAAACTTTTAAATTAAAAAATTGTCCCTTTCGAAATTTTGAGAAGGGAGAGAAATTTTTTCATTCCCAAATCACCCTCGATATTATTTTTATTAGCAAAATACAATTAATTTTTCAATTAATTAATCACCCCAAATCAAAGAGAAATTATCTCCTATTTATTCCTATTTTGTAGGGATCTCAATGAAAATATAAATGTTTAAAAAAAAATCTTTAAAAAAAATCTATTAATAAATGGTGGTTGCGTAGAAAAATACATAAAAAACCCACACAACCTTATGCTTTGAAGGAACCAGAAGGAAAATCATCTTTTTATCTCTACACATGAACAAAAGATCATATAATCGATTGCACCA
>JBBMEF010061155.1:0-11594 GCA_037832685.1 Sicyos baderoa | reverse complement strand
GATTTTCCACAATTAATACTCCTCAAATTTAAAACCACCAATTTGGGGTAGGGTTGTAATTTGTTATTTTCGAATTTGATAATGTATTAAAAGAAAATCTAGTTTTGCTAATATTTGCGTAGATACGTATATTTGCAAATACTTTTCAAATATGTTCTATTTTTGAAAAAAGCTCAAATTATAAACCCCAAAATCAAATTTCCCCGAATCTTTGTATTTGCCAAATAATTAATTTCAAACTGCTCGATTCCAAACAACAAACCAAACAAGGTCTTATAAGTACTACAAACAAATGAAAATTAGTTTTTTTTTATATTTTAAATAATAAAAATTAGATTTTAAATGGGGAAATATAAATCCTAAACTCGGAGGAGAATCGGAATCAAGATCAGCGAAACCCTAGGCCATTGTTCTTCGATCGATGATGGAGAATAAGCACAAAATGGAGATTCGAAACATAAATTCAGAGCTTCCATGTTCATCAATGGAGGAAATCTTCTCGAAACTTCCCATCACCAATTTGTGGAGTTGCAGGCTCGTATGCAAGGAATGGAAAGATCTGATTTCAAATTGTAAGTTCGATTCTCCGATCTCGACTTCGAATCTCTTATTTGTTCATAGATCTCGCAATCTCCTTGTTATTGATTTCGATCCTAGCCGGTTGGAGTCCATGAGTACTGTCGCCACATTTAGATTCGATCCCAAATTTTCCTCTCGTAATAGAAGCATCTCGGTTTTGAATTCCTGTAATGGAATCCTCTGTGTTCTTGTCAAGGAATTTTGTAAAGAACGAGGAATTTCTGGTCGTGACGTTTGGATACTGAACCCGGTTACGAATGAGTACTTCAAACCTCGAATTTCGGAAGCCGATAGGTTGAAGAAATATCGTTACGGATTAGGGCTTGATCCGAAAACTAACCAATACAAGATAGTGAGAAGTTGCAGGGCGAAGGATAAGTCGGGTACATTGGTAGAGATTTGGAGAACGAATTGCGAACGTGAATGCGAATGGACTTGTATTAAGCTTTTGCCCCTCTTTTTTACTGTATGTAACCATGTTTACTTCGATGGAGGGATTTATATGGTTGGACAACTACCTAACGAAGAAAAGCGTCATGTCGTTTATCGTTTGGATGTCGAAAATGAGAGTGTGAAAGAAATTTCGTTTCCTAGAGATTATGGGGGCTTTTGTCACATTGGAGAAGTTAATGGAAGCCTCTATATAACTACTCTCTATGATCATGCTTTTGTGCATGTGCAGAAGATGGGGAAAGACTATTCTTGGGTTATAGTAACTGTTTTTTCCTTTGGGGCATTGGAATCATTCGACTTTCGATTTATGAAAGCTTATGAAGATGGGAAATTTTTGTTTCTTTTTAAGAAACTTGATTTGTTGTTGTTTGACTCGAAGTCTATGATGATAAGGGGGATATGGATGGATCAAGATAGAGAACTTCAGAAAATGAAGAGTTTTCATCCGGTTGGCTTCATCGGTTTTAATTCTCTCGACAAGATTTTAGCCGGAAATCGTTGAAGGATGGTTCAATTTGGATCTCTATCTGTTCTGTTTCTATATCTTGGTTCTGTTTTTGGAGAAGTTTTATGTAGCTAGTATTGATAGATACATACTATTAGGTGGTAGTTTGTTGCATAGAAAACTCTTGATATCAATGTGAACAATATTGTTTTTAGTTAACCTTCCCATTTGGTGATTCATTCTTACTGTTGATTTTATGTCACCCCATTGAGAAATACCCCATGTTTGTTTCTTCCTCCATTCCTTTACACATTCGCATCTCTTTTCAAAGCTTTGTTCATTTCTAGACGAAGTGGGTTTGCTTCATCTCGGTTTTGGTCGACTTCCGAACGATGTTTCGACGTGGAAATGGTTCGGATCAGTACATTTCGAATGTTTATGACTCGTGGATTCAAAATAAGATTTCAAGGAAAAGTCACTAAAACTCCTTTTATTCAAAAATGAAAGTTTACTAGGTTTCTCTTTTGAGTTTTCTACTTTTATTAAAAATAAAATCTAATATAACCGTATTATCCATTATTGAGTTTAAAATTAGTCTAGTCAACATTCTCTCACGATACTAACACTACTCTTATTTCAAGAATTAAAATGATATATTATTGAAAAAAAAGCATTTTTAGTTTTCACCTTTTGGTTGGAGTTCCATTTCGGTCTATATATTTCAAAATCAAACAATTTTACCTTTGACATTTCAATTATGCACAAGCCCGACAAAGAGTGTACTAGTGCTCTCATATAAATGAGGGATTACCAACAAATAATGAGATCATTAGGGCACCGACCCTTTCGATATGGCTAAGTTAATTTTAAAATATAATAGGTTAATGATGTGTTATTAGATATTTACATGAATTTTACTCTTAAAAGAAAATAATTACAATAAAAACTCAAAAAATATAGGAAATTTGCACTATATAGCAAATTTTATACTCTACATTAGAATTATAGCAACTTTTTAAAAATATTGCAAATATAACAACTTTTTTTTGATAGACTCTATCAAACACTATTGATGGAGTCTATCAGACACTATTGATGGAGTCTATCAGATACTATTGATGGAGTCTATAAATCTGATTTTGCTATATTTGCAAATATTTTCATTAGTTTGCTATTTATGTAATTTTTTTTTGTAATATACATGCAAATTCCCCAAAAATATATCGTCAAACTTTTCACATTTTTAGATGAAATAAATAGTCTTAAAAAAAAAAAAAAAAAAAAAACTTTTCATCTTTTAAAAATTAAATGAAAGTTCTCCTAAAAATAGGGTATTATTTGTAATTATGATCTCAGATTCTGAATTCAAATGTAAAAATAAGTTTTCACATTTAACCAACTTGAAAAGAGAGGTACTAAAAAAAACTTGAAAATTGGGTACATTTGTAATTAGTTCAAAACTTGAGTAACAGTAGAGCAGCAAGTAATTTTTGGTTCATGAAAAATGGATCATATTTTTTTCATATAAAAATGTAAAAAGTTAACCATGTGTCTTCTGAATTTCTATTGTAATCATTTTCTTTTAGAAATAAAATCGAGATAAAACTAAATTCTAAACTTTTTAGAACAATTTTTTTAATTTATATATAAACTGAATTTTAAAGTATTGATTCAGAATTGAGAAGTCAAGTAATAGCTCAAACGGCATCATTGTATTATTGCTAATAAGATAGCAAAATGATAAGCGAAAATAAGGGTAAATAAAATTTTAAGAAATTAAAATCAAATAAAATCCTAAACACGGTAGGAGATGGAATGGATAATCAAATTTGAGTTGGTTAAATTCCATTGAATTGCAGAGATACTCCAAATGGACCTCGATCGAGGATGGAGATCATCAAGAAGCGAAAAAGGCAGATTAGAAACATTAATTCCGTGCTTCTATCTCCAATCATCGAACTAATCCTCTCCAAACTCCCCTTCTTCAATTTGCCGAATTGCAGGCTCGTCTGTAAACAATGGAACGATTTGATCGTAGCTCGTAAGTTTGATTCTCGAATCTCGATTTCGAACCTCGTCTTCGCTCATAGATTTTCCAATCTCCTATGTGTTGAATTCGATCATAAACTTTCTAATCCCATGAGAACCGTTGCTTCATTCAAATTACACCCTAACATGTGTTCTCGAGGTAAAGATTTCTCGATTGTCAATTCCTGCAACGGACTCCTCTTTTTTCTTATCAAGAAGTTTAGTAGAAAAGGAGGAATTACACGTCGTTCCGTTTGCATATTAAATCCGATGACAAACGAGTATTTCGAACTTGGGATCTCGAGAGCTAATAGGAAGGAAAAATATTTTTATGGATTGGGATTTGGTCCTAAAACAAAGCAATACAAAATAGCTAGGAGCACCATGGTATCGGATAGGTCGGGTACTTTGATAGAGATTTTTACATGCACGAGTCGCGAATGGACACGTGTTATGTTTGTGCCTAGCTTTTCCCCTATTCATAGCCATGTTTACTTCGATGGAGGCCTCTATATTGTTGGAGTATTCGTTAATAAAGAGGATTATAAAGAAGATTATGTGACTTATCGTTTAGATGTAGAAAGTGGGATTATCAAAGAAATTTCTTTTCCCCAAGGCTATGGAGATTATTGTCGCATTGGAGACGTTAATGGCACCCTATATCTAACTACTTTCGTCGATAACGAGGATATGTTTCGTGTTTGGAGGATCGGCGAAGATTGTTCGTGGATCGAAACATTTGTTTTTCCCTTGGGTTCATTAGGATCATTTGACATTCAACTAATCAAAGTTTATGAACGTGGAGAGATCTTGTATCTTGCTGATGAACTTGGTTTATTATTGTATCGCCCCAAGTCTACCACAAAGAAGGTGTTGATGAAAATGAAGAGTGTTCATGAGATTGGCTCCATCAATTTCAATTCTCTCCCCAAAATTTTAACAGGAAATTGTTGAAGATTTTTATTACATCTTAGTAGGAACATAATTCTTTAAGGAGAAAATTTATAGAGCTGGTGGTAGTTTGTAACAAAACACTATTGAAATCAATATCTTTTTTTTTTTTATGTCCGTGACTGTCCGGGCCAGCTTGCGTGCACAAGACTAATGTCACAAGGCATACCGTCTGACCCTACAACATTTGGATGCCAAGGAAACCCGTAGGTATTAATTTGAAATTAATTCCTAGGTAGGTGGCCACCATGAGATTTGAACCCATCATCTTATGTACCACAAGGCCCTCCATGACCCCATGATGGTTCTATTGAAATCAATATCAACTTATATACTATTTTTAGTTAGCTTCTAAATTTGAATAAAGATATCGTTATGTGAATTTGAGTGTGACTGATGTTGTAATTAAATGGTATCATTTATGTGTTTCAATTTTTATATATTGCATGTTTTTTTCACTATGGTCGTGGGATAGAAATTCAATTCGTAATAAAAAAAGTTATTGATGGCTTAACTATTGAGTTATATTTGACAGATTTAAATAAGTTAACTAAATAAAGTTATCAATTGAATGCATAGTTTTAAACATATGTTCCAAGTTTCTTGGGTCCCGTTTCCTCAATGATTCGAGCTTTGAACATGATTCAAAGAAGTCGATACAAAGACGATGTACTCATGAACGAACTCATCTCATCAAACTACAATCTGTTTTTTAGTTATCTCGGAATAAGAAATCAGTTTGTAAAATCTTTGTAATCCTTAATCTATAAAAGGAATACAAATTTTACACACTTGAGAGAAAAAGAGAGGATTGTACTTATCTTTAAGTTTTGCTACAAGAAAGAGCTTTCTTCTTTCTCGTGGAGTAGGTATTATCGAACCACGTACATTTTGAGTGTTCTTCTTTTTCTTCATCTTATCTTCTTACGTGCATAAATTTCTTCTCCAATGCTATTCTAGAGGCTTTTTCCTCTACCTTTCCTTTTCAAATCAACCTACTGTGCTCCTCAGAGAATAGGAAATTGGTTGAGCTTTTATTTTGCTTTTAAACCTAACAGACGATCGCAACACGATTCCTTTGGAAGAAGAAACATATACTCATTCATTAAAATCAAGTGTTATGTAAATGGCAATCAACAACCAATACGAAAATAAAGAAAGCTCGAGAAAAGATAAACAATACAGAAAATTTACGTAAATCACTAACGTTGTGTTAGCTAGTCCACAAGTAGAGAGAGAGAGATAACAGTTTTATTCGGAGGATGAATGAACATCATCATCTGGTTAGGGTTTAATGAGGGTTTAATTCGAGTTTATATATGCACCCTCATTAAACCCTATTACAAAATGTGTAAACGTAAAACAGAATGCAGGTGCGTAGACGCATGCTGAACGCGTTGTGGGAACATAATGTCCTGCGGTTAGCGGACATTGCGGATATGCAAACATGCAACGTGGAATGCGTTCAGTGCTGTGAAATACGGAACACCAGAACATGGAAGTGCATTTTCGCAGCGAGACCACCAACTAATATTAATCTGCATTCAAGGCATATTGCAACATCAAGATCTAAGACATGATCTTGAGAAACTAGCTATTGCCCACAATAGCAAATTCGAGAACCAGAGAAGTGGCTGGTAATTCAATATGAAGTGATTTTTGCTAATTGTAAAATACCCAAAAGCCGAACTAATGAAATGGTCGTGGGGAATACTCGAGAACGAACTTGTTTAAATAGTGATGCAATACCAGATTCATCAAGCAAACTATCATAGGGTGGCTTAATTGGTCAAAGGGAACCTTGGGTACTAAGGTGATCGATAGGTTCAAACTCGATGGTGACCACCTATCTAGGAATTAATTTCTTACAGATTTGGTATTAATTATTTGTTGTTATAAATTTTGAATTTTATAAAAGTATAAAAGTAGTTTTTTAAAAAGAAAAATTACTAACAATAACAAATATGATCGATAATGTCTCTAAATTTCATAGCATATTTTTTTTAGTGGTCTCACGTTTGAACCCTACAAGTAACCTTAATAAGTGTCTTTAGTTATTGTGGAGTAAAATTTTAATATTCTTGTTAAAAATATGAACAATCTAAAACTTACAAAAAAAAAAAAAAAAAAGTATATTCATTAAAATTAAAGTTATGTATGTATAAAATAAAAATAACGCACTAAATTTGTATTACATAATACCCGTCGTCCTATATTTCATTATAGTGTCGGAAAGCTCAACCATTAATTCTAAAATTGTAAAAAGTAAAGATATTCAAATTTATAGAATCACGAATAAGGAGAGAAGAATAAAAAGTTGAAAAAATCATTATTTTAAAATATTCCAGAGTAGTTTTCAAAAATTAATGACAATTGAATACTATTAATTGTTAAATTAACTAATTTTGAAATAATATTAATTTTAGGAAAGTCGCAAAGAGTTAATTTTCCCCATTTATTTTTTTTAATAGAATTGGTTTTAATAATAATTCCATTGTATTATAGTAATCTAATATTTAATGAATTTACAGAATTTTAAATGTTTGAATATTGATGCAATTTTTATGGAACTTGGATAGATTATTAATATTTTTGCTACAACATTTGGCTAGATCTGCAAAGAGCTCAATATAATAAAGTTTTTTTTGGCTCAAAATCTGAATTAAGAGGCTTGGAAAGATTTTTATCCTAACAAAATAAAGATATTTCATTGGAAACTAAAAGGACTATTTCCCTATTGCGAAACCCTAGTTCATCCATTTCCATTCAATTGCAACCGATTCTCCCTCCGGCCTTCGATCATTGATGGAGAAGAAATGGAAAACAAAGATTAGAAACATAAATTCCGAGCTTTCATCTTCGATATTTGAGGTAATCTTCTCGAAACTCCCTTTCTACGATTTGCCGGGTTGTAGGATTGTCTCCAAAGAATGGAACCATCTGATTTTAACTTCTAAGTTTGATCCTCAAATCTCCATTTCCAACCACCTTTTCTTTGCTCATCACCATCGCAAAATCTGTTGCCTTCATTTCGATCCTAAACACTCGAAACACACGAGAACCCTCGCGTCTCATAACATCCAATCTAAATTGTCTTTCGGAGATTCCCGAATCGCCAACTCCTGCCGCGGTCTCCTTCTCATCAACAAATTGTTTAGAAAACAAAGCACTACATTCGAAGTTGTTTTCGTATTAAATCCCATGACAAATGAGTACATCGAACTCTCGATAGATAAACCCGAATATAGTAACAAAAAATATCGTTATGGATTAGGGTTTAGTCCGAGAACAAAACAATACAAACTAGCAAGAATGTCTCACGTATGTGAAGCTGCCACATTGATAGAGATTTTTGTATTGGGAACAAATGATGAATGGAGCATTGTTCGTTTACTGCCTCAACTATTCCATTTGCAAGACTTTGTTTACTACAATGGAGGACTTTATTTTATAAGAAACGGTGTAAACCGTGCCATTTATCGTTTGGACGTAGAAGATGAGAAATTCTCGAAAATTTCGTCTCTTGAAAATTCGAGGGAGGGTTTTTTTAGCATCATAGATCTTAACGACACCCTCTATCTAACTGTTTACGGTAACGATCGTCTCCTCCGTTCGTGGAAGATGAGAGAAGATTGTTCGTGGATTAAAGTATTTGTTGTCGGCTCGATAGATAAGTCGCGGAGTCGATTCTTCAAGCTGATTAAAGTTTATGATGATGAAAAGTTTTTGTATATTGATGGACTTGATTTCGTGTTGTATGACTCTAAATCTGAAACAAAGCTGACATTGACGACGGATCAAGACATTGAAATGAGTAAGAAGGTGATGGACAGGAAGTGTGTTCTTCAAATTAGCACTTTTAGTTTTAATTCTCTCTCCAAGATTTTGGGAGCAAATAGGTGAAGGGTTGTTTTTTTTTACTTTCTTTGTTTATTTATATCTTCTTTAAGATAGAATATTATATTTTGGGAGAAACTAGTTCTTTTTTTATTGAAGGAGTGGTAAGTTCGAGATCTACCCGTGACATTACTCTATTATCATAATTAGTCATTCTAAGTTTATTGAATTTATTATGATTAGTCCTTCTAAGTTTATTCCTATGACCCTCTGGTTTTTCATCTATGTAGCTCTTATTTATTCATTTGTAGTTAGTTACATAGAACATTCTTAAAATGATTATCAACTATAATATATTATTACTTTTATTTAACCTTCACATTTGACTCATTCTTGGTATCAATTTTACTTCATCTCGAAAGTGATATATAGTCTAAATCATTTACATAATTAGATCTCATGTGTTTAGTGAATGATGATGTCTTCCAATTTCTAGACCTTATTCGTAGTATTTTTCACTAGGTTTGTGGTATAGAGATTCGACTTACAGGTTAATTTTTTTAAAAAAATGTTATAAAAAGTATTGTTGATGTTAATGCATTGAGTTATATTTAGTGAGGAATGAACGGCGGCGAGCGGCGACTTGCTACGTTCTCAATGGGGAGTGGGGATGTGGGGATATTCACTAGGGTTTTACCGACTTGTCCAATGTAATTCTAAAAATCGAACCGAGCCATTAAATCGGTTCGGTTTAGTTGAGTCGATTTTTGGACTTTCCTTTCACCCCAAGTTAATAGATTAGCTTTTTTAATTTCAAAAAAAAAAAAAAAAAAAGCTCTAATCGTATGTGTGTTTAGAAATCAGATTCTATATTTAATTGTAATATTACTTACCATATGTGATTTAAGTCTCTAATTATGAAACCGATAGAAAAAAAAAGGGTCTAATTATGAAATAAATAATTTGAATCAAGCGCTGAGAATCATGATTAGATGATAGTAGGAAGGAGGAAAGAAAAAGGAAAAAATCTAGGAAAAATTGTCATTGGTGAAAATTAGATTTAAAATACAGAGGAGGTGGTATAAAATAGATTAAGATTTTAAGAATGAATAACCAGTAGAAAAATATCAAGATTTTTTTTCTTTTAAAAAATAATAATGACATTAATATAATCAAAGTAGCACAATAATGATTTTTTTTCGAAAAAAGATACTTATATTACGGTACGCCAGAAACATACAAATGTCAGAGAAAAATTACAAAAAAGCTCTCCAATTTAGAGGAATAGAGGCAATGTCAAGTAGCACAATAATGATATTGTTTATATTTAAATATATATCCTAAAATATAAAAAAATAAATTTAGATTCTTAGTTTGAATAAAATTAGAATTTATTCTATGAAAAATAAAATAAAAATCAATGTCTTAAGTTAATTTAGAGGTCAATCAAATTATTCAAAAAAATCAAGAAGTATGAATTCAAAACTTATTATCTTACATTATTGTAGAGTTTTTTTAAAAAAAACAATAAATAAAATTTAGTTATTATGGTTGAAAGAAATTATGGTTTAGTAATGTAGTTAAACAAAAAAAAAAACAAATTGTTGTGGATCTTTTAAAAAGAAAACTGATACAGTAAAATATATATATATATATATATATAGAAACATTAAAAACCAAAAAGATTTTTTTTTTTTTTTAATTTAAAATATAGAAAATCATTACTTAAATTAAAATATAAAATAACGTCAAAAAAAAAAAAAAAAAAACGTCAAAAAAAAAAATTAAAATATAAAAAAGATAAATGAAAATATTATTTAAACGAACATGTTTCACAAGAAGATCTTAAAAATATGCATATAAATACAAAAAGGCCTGTGAATGAAAAATAAAAAGAAAAAAAGAAAAAAAAGTGTTGTGAAACCCTAGCTAGGGTTCATCTTCATCTTCCCCAATGGAAAAGATGAATAAGGGGAAAAAGCTGTTTAGAAACATAAATTTAGAGCTTCCATCTTCAATAATGGAGGTAGTCTTATCGAAACTCGCCTTGTACAATTTACCGAATTGCAGGATGGTCCGTAAAGAATGGAACGATCTGATTTTAGCTTCTAAATTTGATCCTCAATTCTCGATTTCCAATTACTTCTTTGCTCGTAACCCTGACAAAATCATATATTTGAAAGGAATGAGTACTATAGCCTCATTCAACCTCCCTCCTGAATTCTCAACCGTCACTTCCTGCAATGGACTTCTCCTATGCATTCTTGTTGACAAATTCACCAAACGTAAATCTATTTTCCTTTTAAATTCCATGACAAATGAGTACCTCAAACTTCTCGATGAAGCCGATTCGAGCGATCGTACTCGTACTCGTTACGCATTGGAAACTAAGAACGAATGATAATATCATGTATCGTTTGGATGTAGAGGATGAGAAAATTAGTGAAATTCCACCTCCCCAAGCTTATGGAGATCAGTTTTCTCATATCATGTATCTTAATGCCACTCTCTATCTAACTATTCTTGACCGTACCGATCGTCGTCTCCTCTTCCGGGTGTTCAAGATCGGCCAAGATTCTTCGTGGATTCAAACCTTCCTTTTTAACTCGGAAGATCTTCCTATAGGTAGTAGATATCTCTTTCATCTCATTCAAATTTGTGAGGATGGAAAGATATTGTTTCTTGATGGTAGGCTTGATTTTATATTGTATGACCCCAAGTATAAGACAGTGGTTATATTGAAGAATGCAGACATGGAACTAATTAAGAAAGTGATTGACTTTCAGAACACTCAGCTTCCAATTGCCTCCTTCCATTTTAATTCTCTCTCCAAGATTTTGGCCAAAAAATGTTGAGGATTTTTTTTTTTTTTTTTTTTTTTTTTTTTTTTTTTTTTTTTTTTTTTTTTTTTTTTTGACGTTGTCCCCGATCACTAGTGAGTCTTGAACCTGGAACTTTGAAGGGAACATACCTCCAAAGCCCAAGTAGTCATCCCACCCCCTTGGGGACTAGGTATTGGTATGTTACATAGAACCCTCCTAAATAAATATTTATGGTACTCTATATTTATGGATGTTTTAAATTTTTTTTTCTTTTTTTTTTTTTTTTTGAGAAACTGTTTTAATGTATTCTTAATCCAGCTTTCCATTATAAGTATATTCTATATTTATTTTATTTTTAATACATATATAATTAAGAGGAATTTGCATGTATATTACAATAAGAAAAAAATTGAGTAAATAGCAACTTTTTGAAAATATTTGCAAATCTATCAAAATCAGATTGATAGACTCCATCAATA
>JBBMEF010061106.1:0-11602 GCA_037832685.1 Sicyos baderoa | reverse complement strand
AATCTAATGTATTTGTTTTTTAAGATTTATTGTTCTTTAATTCTAGATTATTATATGCTAAATATGAAACTAAAATCTTACAAAAAGAGGTAAGAGATATTAAAAAAAAAAGCAAGACATATTAGGTATTTATTGTCATGTATACAATATATTGGCATGTAACTTTAATTAAATAATTAAATAAAAATAATTTGATATAATTTAAATATCTTCCTAAATTTGTTAAATGGATATAAAACATATTTTTTAAAACTTAAATATAGATATTGAGTTAAAATTAAAATAAGTAATAAAATATATATCGATCAAACATATCTACTAAATGAAGAGTACATTTAAAAAAAAATGAAAAATAGAAACTCAGCTTTATTTAATCTCTCCACCAAACAACCGTCATTACTTAATCCAGCTTAACTTAATTCTTGCACCAAACACAGATTAACTTAATCCCCAAACTAACTTAATACTCAGACTAACTTAATACCTATTAACTTAATCTTAATCCCTCCACTAAACACGCTCTAAAGTTTTAGGTTGATCAATAACTTTATGTATTAGTAAAACAACCTAATTATATATATTGAGTTATGTATGTTGAGTTAGATTTTTGGATTATGTTAATCTCATTGCTTATAAAATAACTCTATTCATATATTAAAATTGGATGATACTAACAAACATAACTTTATTATTAAAGAAAAAAAATTATAGACTAAGAACGACGAAATTCCCAACAAACTATCTTTTTTTTTTTGAAAAGGACCCAACAAACTATCTAATTCATCGAACTTGTGTTCTATCAAAAAGATGGAAAAATGTTTGGACTCAAATCACCACACTCAACTTTGACAAGGACTACTATACAAATCAATATCAAAACTCAACAAAAAAAACTGGTCTACTATAGAGACATTGTTTAATCGCTTTGTCCATCGAGCGATATCGAAACTTGAAAATACAATTCTCCAATTAAAATTGATATAGAGTTCAATGGAATATTATGATGAAGAAATTTATTTATTATAATTTTTAGTACGCTATGCCCGACGCCATATGGTTCGAGAACTTCGCATTAAATCGCTTAATGTGATGAATCTGCCATGTTGGTCTAGGAAAGAGTATGAATCCTCAATGTTAACATGTTTGAGAACCTTAGAGATTGATTTTGGGTAGGAGCCAAAGTCAATGGGAATAGCTAAATTCAAGGTAGATATTTAATATCATTAACTTAAGAAGCATGTCATTCCAATTAAAAAAACAAATTTTCTAGTAGTAAATTTCTAAATAACAATAATCAAAAATTTACTAAAAACTAAAAATTAAACAAAAATTATACCAGTACACAAAAACAAATACATATATCTTAATTTACCATAGACTAATTAAGATCCTAACATCATATTACCAAATATAACAATTATATTCACCCTTAAAATAAATATCATACCAAGTAAGACTACCTATCCATATTTGATAAATATCATAATTATATTTTCATGCAGTTACCAAGTGCAACATTTATACTCTGTTCAATTAAGAAAACATCTTAATTAAATATAATCATTATATTTAACCTAAAAACATGCTTGATCATATGGTGAGATTTTAATTAATCCAAAAAAAAAAAAAATGGTGAGATTTTAATATATACGCACTAGAAGAAAGGAGGCTTTCCCGACGAAGGTATCACCGACAATTGCAATATTAATCCATTGTTCTCATAAACCTGAAGATTTTAGAGAAAATTAAAGTTTTTAGGTTTGGAATCTAATTTTTAATTTGATTCGAATAGTTTTATTTTGACTTTCAATAATATTCAGTATTTTTTAAAAACTATTTTCATACTTAATTTCTTTTAAAAATTAAATTTACTAAAAATTAATATAATAATTTCATCAATATATTAAAATTTAAATATTATTCATTATTTTAATCAGGTACCTAACAATTTTGCTGCTTTCAAATAAATGAATGTCAAATATTAATTTTCGGGATCAAACTTGTAACCTAGTGTTGAATTGGATTACTATCAAAGCAATTAAATCAACCCGTCACTAACCCTTCTGGTATGTACCAACAAATTCAAGATTAATTCAAATCAAACATAATTTCCCCCTGTTAACTACATAGAATTCTATAAACATGGTAGCTAGTAAAATCTCAGGGTGTGTACTAAACCAAGCTTCTTGCATATACTTCCTTATCAATATATATATCTTTCTATAAAAATAAGAAATTTCTAAAAAAGAATAGAATGATTTGAGTGGTGGCTTCGAAATAAATTTGGTCATTTTGAATGAGAGAGTAAATAATAGGAAAGAGTGAAATCGTGCATGTATGAGAAATAGATCACTCTTGCATGTAAGAGAGAGAAAGAGAGAAATGACGATTTTGCATATGTTAGAAAGACAAAAAAACAGGCATGAGAAGAAAAAATAAATTAATTAATCAAACCGTTACTCCTAGCTGTCATTTCTTTTAAATCTCGCTGTCAATTTGTAAAGATCTCATCTCGAAAAGAGTGAAGATCTCAAAATAATATAAAATAGATATGCGTAACTCATCCTCAAATAATTTTGATGTAGAAGTCTATATTATCTAATAATGAATTTTGATTTGCCAATAATTATAAATATAATTAACTATTTTTTAGATTTTATCAAATCATAAAAACTTAGTTTTACTTTTTAAAATTATAGAGATTAAATCATAATTGTCTTTTTCAAATAATAGAGACTAAATTTTAATTTTTAAATGACACAAAAAATTACTTTATAAATGAAAATATCAAAATGCGTATAAATTTTGTGGCATCTATTGATTGAATTTTGGAGTTAAAAAGAGAAGAAGAAGTAGAAGGGGAAGAGGAGGTGGGGTGATTTGGAGATATGAAGTATTTTTTTCGAAATTGATATTTTAGAGGAGAGAGGTTGTAAAAACATTTTTTTTTATATTAATTTTTTTTAATGTAATGCTTGTATATTTGCATTAATTGATAAATTTATTATATTTTATATTATATTATGAGAAAGATTTGGGTGCAGCATAGGCTACATCCCCACTACTTTAAGAGCCAAAAAAAGAAAACTGTTATAAATAAAAAGAGATTAAAAAAAGAAAAAAGAAAATTGTTGCTCTTAAAGTGCCACATCAAGGACATTATGTATGGGTGCATTCTAAACTCTATCCAAATCTTTTTTTATATTATATAGTTAAAAATTATAAAAAAAATTATGTGACATTTGATAAGATTAGATAAAATGTTTGATGAGATATTGGAAGGGTTGAGAAAGAGCTGAGGAGAAGTTTGTGTACTAAAAACAAATATAGAGTTGAGAAATCTGAGTTCCTAGTTTTGCTCTTTTAAAATAATATAGTTTGTGTGATTTAAAATATAGAATCGAGATTCTGTGTTACTCCACGTAGAACAATGCTGCCCTCACTCATTTACTGGCCCTCCTTTTTGCAATGTTATAAATTCTTGGGGTTGGCCACTGGTTTTTAATGTGAAGCAAAAGACATAACTATTTGGTGTTCTCTCTATAGCAGTTTTGGAAACTGAAGGTACCTATTCAATCTCTCTCCTTTCCTTCTTTTGTATATTTTTGTGCAAAATTCTGTGTTTTCTTAAGAAAGTTATCTTTCAAGCATTAGATTAGAATGAGTTACAACTCAAAATATAAATCAAGTATCTGTCACGAGTAGCTCACTTTCCATCAACATGTTTTATTTGAGATCTTAAGGGGTGTTCATCGGTCGGTCGGTGTCGGTTTTCGATAAAAATTGACACCGAACCGACCTATCAGTTTCTTAGAAAATGAAACTGACACTGACCGGTCGGTTAAGTCGTATGATAGTATAAAGATTTCATCTCAAAACTAATATCTATTTTATTGGAACGAATATCTATTGGATTTAATGAGTTATGCATATCATATGATAGTATGAGATTTCATCTCAAAACTAATTGAGTGAGACAATAAGTAGAATAACTCGTATTTCTAATAAAGGTTGCGATGAGTAGGTGCACACAAACCCGACAACCCGAGAAACCCGACCCAACCCAACCCAATTTGTCAGGTTGGGTTGGGTTGAATACATGAATGGGTTGAGTTGAGTTCAAAATCATAGAATTTTCATGGGTTGGGTTTGGGTCAAGGGTTGACCTAAAATCAACCCAACCCAACCCGACCAACCCGAATTTCATATTTAGTTTAAAAATATATACTTTTACTTATAACATAATTATTATGTTATTTAATTATTTATATTATAGGTTACATATTTATTTAATTTAATCATTATTGTTAGACTTTTATTTTTTAATATTTTTTAAACCTATTGATAAGCTTTTGAAGTTAGGTAAATTTGAATTTTCCATTGGCAATAAAAATATACTTATGCTATTGTTCGTCCTAAGTTTTTAGGAATCGAAAAAGAGGCGTTAGAAATTGTTTATTGAGTACATTGGAGGATTGACCAACCCAAATTTTTGGGTTGAGATTTTTAACCCAACCCAACCTATATTCACTCCTAGCGATAAGTGTGTTTCTAATGTTAGTTCTCCTAGCTAATACCAAGTCTCTCTAGCTCTAAGTAGTCTTGTTTTGTTGTAGCTTTTGCAGGCAATAATATGATTATAACAACAGGAGTAGCATTTGCATTGGGTATTATTGGATGGGTTATTTATGAAGCATTTATGAAACCTCCACCTCCAAAGATATGTGGGTCACCAAATGGTCCTCCATTGACTGCACCAAGAGTGAAACTCAATGATGGAAGACATTTGGCCTACAAAGAATTAGGAGTTTCTAAGGAGGAAGCTCAACATAAAATCATTGTTTGTCATGGTCTTTATAGCAACAGACAAATGGACTTGCCAATCTCACAAGTACCTCATTAATATCCTTCTTTTACTCATCAATCTCTTCATTTCATTTTGGTATTTTTCTTATCTAAATTTCTATTGAAATACACCCTAAAATCCGACCGACGGATGAACACTCCTACCAACAAGTCATACTAAAATGTATGTATTAAACATTTGTGTTTTTAGGAAACTTTGAAGGAGCTAAAAGTATACTTATTAGTGTACGATAGAGCTGGTCATGGGGAAAGTGACCCACATCCGTCACGCTCAGTGAAAACTGAGGCATTTGACATTCAAGAATTAGCTGACAAGTTAGAGCTTGGCCCTAAATTTTACATTCTTGGATGTTCTGTTGGAGCTTATCCTGCTTGGGCTTGTCTCAAATACATTCCACACAGGTACTACTTTTACTTATTAATCATTTTAATTTCTTTCGCCAAATTATAAAATTTAGTTTCTAAACTTTAATTTGATTAAAAAGTTCTAATAACTGAATGACTCAGTGGCATAGTGGTTCCATATTGTTTGATTGTAAACCAGTTCAACACCAGCGTCACGGGTTTGATCCTTGTATAATGTGATTTTTTGAACAATTAAGACTAAACTTGATGTATGCATTGAACCATCTTCTTTTCATATTATAAATATAAGTTTTTGATGGAGCTTTAATTATTTGCAGACTTCAAGGAGCTTGCCTTGTAGTTCCTATGGTGAATTTATGGTGGCCTTCCCTTCCTTCATCCTTATCACAAAGTTCATATAGGAAGTATCCTAAATCTTACAGAAGCACATTCTGGATTGCATATCACACACCTTGGTTCATGTACTTGTGGATGACAAGCAAATTGTTTCCAAAGATGACCCATCAAGGCATGCTTAGTGATTCTGATGTTCTCACACTAAACCAAAGTGTCAAACGCACGAAAAAGGTACTTTTTCTTCTTTGCAACTCGTGAGAGATTCGAACTCATGATATTTTAATAGATGTTTTGTGCGGTTGAGTTATTTGGCAAAGTTCTCGCATTAAAATCACTTTTGAAAGTGATGTTTTTAGGAAATTTACCATCATCAACACATTTGGCCTCTTATATTATACTTGCACATAATTTTTAAAATAATTCATAATTTTTAAAATAATTCATCTATAGCACATAATTTTCTATTAATGATAGAATTCAACTAGTGATAGAATGACTCTACTCTATATCAGGGATAAAACTCAACTAGTGATAGAACATAATTTTATATCTATGATAGAATTCAACTAGTGATAGATTGAATTTACCATGGAATAGAACTCAATCAGAGAAAGAATTTCAATTTAGATTTTTTGTGCTTTAAATGAATTAGTTAGATTTTATACGGAAATATTTTTTCTTTTATTATTATACATATAAAATCCCTACATTTTTAACTAGAGGCAGCTAATTTTCAATTAGTATGATCATACTCCATTGAAAATTCTATTTACATTGTCAAACAGAATTTTGAAAATTGGTTTTTTTTTTTTTTTTTTTTTTTTTTTTTAGTGTCGTAAAAACTACTTTTATATATCAAGTAATATTTGTTTGACATAAGTATCATGCTAAAGAAGTAATATATATATTTTTTTTTATTGCATCCAAATCAGAGAAATATATCAGATCAAGGTGAACATGAATGTATTCACAGAGACTTATTGTGCTATTTTGGAAAATGGGAGTTTGATCCCTTGGAGATGACCAATCCTTTTCCTGAAAATAAGGCCAATGTTCATATGTGGCTAGGCACTGAAGATCGCTTAGCTCCGGTGGAATTGAATCGTTTTGTAGCACAAAAACTTCCATGGATTCAATCTCATGAGTTTCCCAATACTGGCCATTATCTGATTCATGACAGTGGAAATTTGGAAGCCATAATAAGGTCACTTCTTGTTTGACAACTTCGTTCGACGTCGATCGAGGCACGCAAGGGAGAGCGGGCGACATTCGATTATAGTGTACTGTTTTCTATTGTGTTGTATAATAAAGTGCTATTAATTGAAAGATATAATCTTTTGAAGATTTTTTATGTAGATTGACTATGCTTAGAAAGTTATGTTTTAGGTGATGTGGTGTGTGATAGTTTTAACTAGTATGCATGGACGTATTTTCAATATATGTGCACTTAATTTTAACTTCTCTCTAGAATTTATCTCCCTTTTAGGTTATCATCCTTAACAAGTGGTATCATGACTTTACCATTGTGTTAGTGATCATGTACAATTTTTATATGGTCGTGATTGAGTTATCTGTGTGACAGACCAAATTGGCATGAGTAGTGTGGAAAAAACCTAAGCTATCCTCGACACGACACGAATTTGATTCAAACGCCAAAGTATTGGATACAAGCAATCTTAAAATTACCTAAATTATATCAAGCAACAATGTAAGATTTGACGACGACCTTGTTGAGTGCACTAGATCCTCGCGAAACGGTAAAACTAGTCGAGTTAAGCATGAACGTGGTAGGTCCATACTCCCCCTAATTTGACTAGTATGGATTGAGATGGCCTTAACCTAGTTGTCAATCAACTTAATTAACTCCTAGTTTTCTTTTTATCCATTGGGTTTTCTATGCTTTATCCTCGTGCGACGAGCACTCCTTTGCTTATTTTTCGGGGATTTTGCATATATAGCAAAAAATGGTGAAATATTTTCATCTATAACACAAAATCAAAACTAATTCATTTGTAACAGAAAATTTAAATTGAATTATATCACCGATTGAGTTTTATTAGTGATAGAATTCAATCAATGATAGCCTCATTCTATCACTGCTTGAATTTTCTATCTGTGATTAAACTTCAAATTGAGTTTTCTATTATTAGTGAGTGATAGAAATTAATCTGCTATAAATGAATTATTTTAGAAATTATGCTACGAATTGGGGAAGGGGAATACAAATACCAATTCCAGAGTTTGAACCCGTGACGACGATATTAAACTGATTTACAACCAAACAATAAAAACATTGCGTTACTGACTCATCGGCAGCACTCCTTTACTTATCATTCTTATTTGCTATTGACTATTTGAGACTCTAGCTAGTATGCAATTAAAAAAATATGATTCTTTTTGTTTGTTAGACGACTTGCTATGTACAATTCAACCCTATGATTCGTACGAGGAATAAATGACATACATTCAACACCATTATTACTTTAGATTTCTCAAAGAATATGCATTAATCTCAAAATAGAAAAACTACAATGAATTAGCGATTACGAAAATATAAAACAACTTGTTAACAACATGAGGTGACATCAAAAGCTTAGCCAATCTTAAAAAATAAAGTCCTAAGTTATAAAATCTAACATATTGGGAGAAAAATAAAGGGACATAGAAAACGAGAAAATAATCTTAAAAAATACAGATTTCGTTTGCGAATCGGGGGCATTGCCCCCGCACACCCACTCGCTCACCAAGCAGCAAGACCCCAACTAATTAATCTTTTAAATCTTTCAAGGTATATCATCTCAATAATTATTTTAGAAATTATGCTACAAATATATTAATATATTACAAGAGGTAGAATGTATTGATAAAAGGTAAATTTCCAGATATTTACAATTAAAAGTTAACTATGGTTTTAAAAGACTAAAAGTTAACTATTTAACTATTTATCAAAAGAAATATTAGATTGAGTTTTGATTTGAAAAAGAAGAAAGAAAACTAAATGCAAAGTAATTACATGGAGGGAATTTGGTCCCGAAATTTTTGGTAGGAAATTTCCATCTTCATCCTCACAAAATTTAGAGGTGAATTTCACGGGAATGAGAATTAAAAAGAGTGTCGAAGATAAAGACTAAAACTATCTCCGTCCTCACCTCATTCAATGAACATTTCTAATCATATCACTTGAACTAAACTCTAGTTGACATAAATGGAGGGAGGAGAAATAGAGCAATACTTGCCTACACATGAATATGTAGAGTGAGTATACTTGTTGTCCATGTGGCACAACTATTTACCACACATTGAAATATAAAATTAATAAAACATTAAAAAACTAAATAAATATGTGGTAAATAGTTGTGCCACATAAGCAACAAGTATACTCACCCTACACATGTATGTGTAGGCAAGTATTGCTCGGGAAATATACCTTCTCTAATGATAGAAAAAAACTATCAATTTTAGAAATTAAAGAAGTTATTTTGGTACTGGTTTAGCGAGAGCTAATTTGCCTTTTTAAGAGAGAGTGATGATGGATGAATGAGTGGAATTCTTGCATGTAGGAGAGAGAAATAGAAGGGAGTTATTGCATGTAAGAGAGAAGGAGAATGGATGGTTCATATGAAGGGTCATGCATGCAAGAGAGAGAAGAGAGGACAAAAAGTAGACTAAGAGGTGTATATATATAAAAAGAAAAAAAAGATTTTGACATTTAATATTAATTTCATTCATGTATATACTCAAAAAAAAAAAAAAAAATCATTCATATATTTCAAATTAAATACTTTTATTTCTATGTTTCAATAATTTTTTTTCCCATATATCTTTTCATTTGAATGATACTCTATAATTTTATTAATTTACTTTTATATTTACAAAATAAAATTCACGTTAAAATAAAAATAATTATTTTATCAATATATTAAAATTTAAAATGAATTTAATCAACATTTTAGTCAACCATTATAAAGTGACTCAAATAATAAAAATTGGTCTTGAAATGCTTAAGATAATAAGTTCAGTCTATAGTGATCACCTACTTAGGAATTAATTTTTTACGAATTTTATTGATATCTAAATGTTGTATGGTCATGTTGTATGTCCCGTGACATTAATCGAAGTGCACGTAATATCAAAAAAAAGAAAAAATCATAATCATCATTCAATTTTAAAACATTGGATATCAAATTGGTAAAAAAAAAAAAAAAAAAAAAGCATTTCACTTTCCATTTCGTCGTGTTCTCACAAACCACTCAATCCTTTTAAATTTCTTCTTCTTCACATGTTCAATAATTTTATAAATTCGTGCTCTTCACCATGGTTTCTTAAAGCAAATTATATGAAATAATATCTAGCACTTTTGGGAAAGCGAAGGTATGTTCCAAGTAAAAATCATTCTTTGGATCATGAATCTTGTGTCTTATGTTCTATGCCTTATTTTGTAGATGTGCCAAAATTTTATGTTTCCTTAAGAAAATTAATTATTTATTTAATTATATGTTTCTAATGGCTATGATGATTAATTATTTCATAATGAAGTTTTTGAGTTTTTGTAGGGAATTACATGATATGATTCTAGCAATAGGAGTAGCAATATTTACAGTGTGTTTTATTGTATGGGTTTATGAAGCTCATATAAAGCCTCCACCTCCAAAGATATGTGGATCAAGGCCAAATGGTCCTCCAATCACTTCCCCTAGAGTAAAGCTCAATGATGGAAGACATTTGGCCTATAGAGAATTGGGTGTTCCTAAGGAAGAGGCTCAACACAAGATCATTATTTGTCATGGCCTTGATAGTTGCAAAGATATGGACTTACCTATCTCCCAAGTACTACATTATTCTTCTCTAACTCATCAATCTCTTCATTTTAAGTATTTTTTTCTTTTCTTAATATATTAATATTGCTAAAATATACCCTTGAGATCTTTGTATTTTTAATATATTTATTTATTTATCTAGCTTAGTTATTAGAAAAGCTTTTTACTATTTAGTTTTAAGATAGATTCTCAAATTTGTCTAATATGATATCAAAGCACATATAAATATTGAAATCTGATTTAAGAATGGTGAATTTTTTTTTCTTTAAAAAGGTTGAACTCAGAGTTTTGAGAATGCATGTTAAGGATTTTACATTAGAAAAATGGAGGATTCTAGGTTGTCATTTAATTTTGTTACAAAATCTAATGGTCATCAAATACATTATATATGTAGACTAGGTTTATAAATATGATGTCCCTTTGATTGGAAAAAAATGTTAGTTTAGTACCGAGAAAAATTAAATTTGAGGTCTAATTTCTTTATTTTAGTTCCTACATTTCAAATTTATTATATAGCATTCATTGACATTTTAATAATACTCAATTTTATTTTTTTATTTGATTTAGTCATTCTATGCTTTTGAAGTTTACTTTTATCCTGGGTTTCTTTTAAAAATTATTTTTATAAAGACTGAAATAATCACTTTATCAATATTTTGAATATCAAAGATATAAAAATGGTTGATTTCAAAATATAGGAATTATATAGAAACAACACCAAAAAAATTAGGGACTAAAAAGATATTTATCTTTAAAAAAAACTAGAATTTAATTTCTAAAATTTAAATAAAATTAAAATTTTAGTTACTATGCATGATTTTAACGACAAGAATTTAATACATATAATTTGATAAACCTTAAGGGCATGTTTGGCCCACCAACAAGGGAAGGGTTATATCCCTTCCCAATGTTTGGTGGGCCAACAAGAGGAGGGTTGTTTTAATCCAGGCCCGGGTTGTTATAACCCGAGCTAAAACAGTGCGTGGGCCCCATATTTTTTTTTTTTTTTTTTACCTTTTTTGTTTATTGTATACTTAATATATTTAATTCCAATTTTTTCGTGGAAAGTATTTAATTCCAATTTTTTTTTTAATTGCGCTTTGTACGTTTTTTTTTTCTTTGCTTTTCAAATCTTTTTTTATTTCAATGTAATTTGTGTAGTAAGTTTTATTTTGTTTTCAATATAGTTTTATATAATTTTAATTGTATTTTTCTTT
>JBBMEF010061076.1:0-11605 GCA_037832685.1 Sicyos baderoa | reverse complement strand
AGAACCTCACTTGTACGATGAATATATTGAGAAAACATTCAGAAACCTATTTCTTCCCTGTCTATTTGTTTTTACTTACTTACATAATTATTTTAACTATAAATTGGATTCTAAAAAAAAAATCAACATTATAAATTTAAGGGCTTTTTACAATTTTAGACCAAATTAATGAAAATTTTTGCAAAAGTGAACTACCGTTTTATTTAAAATAAACCTTTTCATAGTGAAATTATACAAATGCCCTTCACTATACATAAACATTTACTCAAGTAGAAAAATACTCATTTAAATAAACAATAACAATAAAAAGAATTTCAAATCGTGACAGTTTTAAACTTCCATTTTCACGTTTCTTAATTAAAAAAAATTATATAATTGATACGTTATTCAATTGTTGTTTTGATTTCAATAAAAAAATCTAAAATCATCCCATCATTTATTAATAAATAAATATGAATTTTTATATTATTATTATTTTTCTGTTAGGACCAAATAGAATGAGTTTTTTAATACAATATTTCTTTTTAAAAAAATATAAATATATTATTTTTATTTTTTTAAATATAAATACAGTATTTATCTTTTTAAAATATAAAACAATATTTATATTTTTTAAAAATGATTAATTTAATATTTATCTTTTTTTCAATATAATTAATACAATAATTATCATTTTTAAAAATATAATTAATATAGTGTTTATCTTTTTTAAATAAATATAATTTATATTTTAAAAAAAATATAAATATAGTATTTTTTTAATATAAATAGAGTATTTATATATTTTTAAAATATAAATACAGTATTTATCGTTTTTAAATATAAATACAGTATTTATCGTTTTTAAATATAAATACAGTATTGTCTTTTTTAAAATATAAATATAGTATTTATCTTTTTTAAATATAATACATTGGTAAATATTTTTTTATAATAATTCATATTGTATTAATAATACATGATAATATATTAATAATTTAATACTGTGTAGTCTGTACTAGTAGATATTAATAATATAATATTAAACCGTATTTATAACTTTAGATGTAAATATTTTCAAATTTAACTTAATTTCTATATTAGAATAGTTCATATTGTATTGATAATATATAATATTGTATCACTGAATATTAATAATAAAATATTAACTATATTTATAACTATAAATGTAAATATTTTTAAATTTGACTTAATTACTTTGTTAAAATAGTTCATATTGTATTATAATATATAATATTGAATTAATGAATACTAATAATAAAATATAAATCGTATATATAATGCAAATATTTTCAAATTTGTCTATATTTGTAACTATTGTGTTATGATATTTCGTATTGTATTAATAATACATAACATTTTATTAATAATGTGATGAGTATTAATAATACAATATTCAATGCAAATATATTTAAATTTGATTACATTTGTAATTATTTGGTTAAAATAATTCTTCAATTATAATTTATCATTTTTAAATAATTTGACATTTGAAACATCGCATGAAATTTTAAAATAATGAATAAAATGTAATTAATTATTTAATTTTTGAAAGAAAATGCTGAAAAATATAATATAAACAAAGTTTTAAAAATAGAGTTTGACACCTGGTACCACAATCCCCTATAACAAACACAATTTGAAAAGAAAAAATAATGTAACTGCAGATTGCCTGACAACTAGTGGAAGAAAAAAGAACGTGGGGTATACTAGGTATTATGAAAAAATACTATTAATTAAATTTAAAATAAAAAATAGATTTACCTAAAAGTGGCTATTCACCATAATTTCTCAAAATTTAATTATATAATTCATAATGTAAAAAAAGTAAAAAAGAAAGAACGTCTCTTAAAACACTAATCTCATAAACCCCGTTTTTTTTTTTTTAAACAACATAATACCCTATTAATGAGTATATATAATACAATACTAATGATTAGAAATGTAAATAGTTTAGTGCAATTTCTACATAATAATAAGAAACAAGAAATTGATATCAAATAAGTTTTGTTTTTGTTTTTTTATTTTTGTAAGAAATTAGAAACAAATGGTTATCGTACATATTCTCGTTTCTTGTTTAAAAAAAACAAAAACAAAAAGTTACAAACAAAAAATAAGAAACGAGAAACAAGAATATTACCAAACGAGACCAAAGTTATTTGATTAGCATTACATTCGTCCCAAAATATCATTTCTATAACATGTGTAGGGCAAACTCAATCACATTAATACACTAGAGATTATTAATGAATGTGAGATGTTAAGAAATCAAGGTGGGTGGAAACTGGGTAGGTGTGTAGGGTATGGTATGGCCATTAATGAAAACATGTGAGATGAAGACACATTCCTAACTTTTCTATTATTTTACAATATCAAGAATTTAAAATTACAAGTCCCCAAGAAATGGCAGAGTGGTTGGAGACTTGGGCTTTGAAGGTATGCTCCCTTCGAGGTCTCAAGTTCGAAACTCGCCTGTGACATACTTCTTCGATTTCAAAAAGAATTTAAAATTACAATTATACTTTATTGCCAACATAACTCCACAAAAGTGTGTCAGCTATGCATTTGAATTTTTACTCTCTATCCTTATAGATGAACTCAAAAAAAAAAAAAATTAAAAAACTTTATTTGGTATTTAGACTTAAAAGAAAATGGTTCCAAATTTGTGAATTTAAAAGGGGAAACTATTCGAATTTCTAAATTTATTTGAAACTAAATATATTTGGATGGATTTTTATAACAATCTTACTGTATTATGCCCTTATTTTACAAATTATCAATAATTATTCTATATTTATTAGTAGTTTTTCTTAAGAAGAGAAAAGTCCTAACCAGTCATTCCTCCCCTTTCTAGAATTTTAAATGCTTAAGTTGACACATCAGGGTCTTTCATTACAAATTCTCTTTAATTAACCCAAAATGAACATTAAAAAAATGTCTGATTTGACTTTTCCATTTTGATTTGGTTTTGGAGTATGATCATTTCTTGTTTGTATTGCTTATTTCATAATATATTAAATAAAATTAAATAAAAAATAAAAAAACTAAGATGGCTTAATAAATCTCAATTAGGTCCTAGTAAAAAGGTTTCTTTTTGTTAAAATATCTAAACAATAACTTATATGCATTCAAGTAACTATTGTATTGTTTCTCAAAAAAAAAAAAAAAACTATTGTGTTACTATATTTGGAAACTTGGACATCCACATTTCTATCTATCTATGGTTCAAATTTCCGGACTCTTTTATAAGGCCAAAAGCTTGCTCAACTATATCCGGACTCCAAAGTAGCCCCATATTCATCCAAGACTAAGTACCGAGCGACATCAAAAAAATAGAGACTCGAAAAATATTTACAAATTAGAACCTGAAGTCTTCGATCACTGCACCACCCTTAAAAAGTTAACATTGAGGATTTCAAAACATGAAGGGCCCATTTTAGTGAAAAAATAAATTTAAGTATGTCAAGCTTTTAAGGCATAACATGTATAATAGCCACATAAAACCATGTATTACTATAGTCACAACAAAAGATAATAATTTGTGTCATAAGAGGATAATTTGTCTTTCATTCAAAACTATCTTAATCCTGCTCACTCTTCCTCTGTGTGAATAAAATACATAAATCAGAATCCTATTGGATTGTATAGAAGAATAATTTAAACATGCACCTGTAGAGATTGGAATTTCCCTCTTCTCTTGCAAATTTGATTAAAAAGCACAGCCATGAGTTTTGGCTCAAACTGATGTGTATGCTTTTCTTTCATATCTGCAACTCTCGAATGTGTACGTCGTTGCAAGCGACAATGCTGCAGACAACGGGTCGAAATAATTACAAAGACAGCACACGATTACGTTTATCATCGAACAGCTTCTGGTGCAGAATTGCAGTACGGTGTGTGCAAGCAGACCAACTTGGTGCACATCAAACACAGAGTAGCAAACCCCAAACCAATCACAAGTCCACTGCTACTTTTCTGTGTATCCAACCGCATTGCTCTCATGATTATACTTCCGAAGCTTGGAAGTAGCCCTCCGCAAGCCAGCACCATCACGTGATCTAAACCGCTATAGTCGATTCCTGCGAGTATAGCTCCAATGGCAGAGATTGGACCTACAAACCCAATGAGGGCTGCACTCATGAGAGATCCATGCCAGCTATCGGTCGCCCCAAATATACAACTAGCTACCGCTGCACCCCGAGGGAGGCCGTGTAGAGAAACTGGGAGAACTATGTGGCGACCGAATCCATAAGCTTTTGGTGCAGCGACTCCTAGTGCAAGCCCTTCGGCTAAAGCATGAAATGCAACTGCTCCACATGATAGGAAAGATTGAAGGGTGTGCACACTTACAGAAAAATTGGATAAACCGGGTAAGTCATTCACTGAAGCTCTTTTTTGCCCAGCAAGCTTTAGAAGACTGGAACTCGAGAAGTGGATGAATGCAGCTCCTAATGATAGAAGCGTTACGAGAGGAATTAAATCCATTTTAGAAGAAAATAGTAGCTGCAACGGTCGCCAGGCACCAAGAATGAAAGCAATTCCAGAAGCAGCACCCATGAGGAGGGCATGCTGAAGATGGAAAGCAAGAGCAAATGCAACTAAAACGAGGCCACCGAGTAGTGGCCCGACACCAAAAAGTAAGGAAACAAAGAAGCCGGAAATATCTTCTGAGCTGAAACACGGAAAATATCAAATCGATCAAATGGAAGAAAACGACAATGACAAATAGAAAGTTGTAGCATACATAAGTTAAACAAGCACAGAAATCATGAGAAAGGGGGGAAATGCGTACATCCTTATTTTCAATCGAACTAAATTGTTGAGAAACTTGCAATATCGTTCATAATTAACTAATTCATGTTAGCTAACTTATAATCAAAAAAATTCTTCATGTTCCTTCTCTAGTGAGTCCGACATATTGCATCTTATGTAGGATGACAGTGGAGGATATGAATATCAATCATCCTTTGGGGCAATGCATGATGGCTGCAAAGGTGTGGAACCAGTTGTTCGAAGAGTTTGGCCTCAAGTTAGCTTGTTCGAAGAGTTTGGCCTCAAGTTAGCAAGGCCGAGGCCGAGAGACAGTAGAGGGATGATCCGAATTTTTTTTATCCCACCCTATCGTGAGAAAGAGGACTTTTTTAGAAAAGCAAGATTGTGTGCTAGGGGTGTGAGGAATGATAGAATCTTCAAGGGAGTGAAGAGATTGTCAGGCGATGTTTGGGCCCTCACTAGATTCTGTCTCTGTCTAAGACCTCTTTTACTAAGTATTTTTGTAATAGTTTAGTTTCTTCGGAGTTATTTTACTTGATGGGAGGGTTTTCTTTGTTCTTTTGTAGGGTTTTCCCTTGTTTATCTACGCTTTTACTTTTTGTATGTCGGTTTTGTTTTTTCATATGTACTCTTCATGTCAGGCTAACTTCATTCGAAATAGCCCTTTTCTCGAATGAAATCAATTTTTACTCACAAAGGTGGGTGCTAAACCAAAGGAAAGAAAACGCGAAGTTTAAATATTTTAAAAAGGAGGATCAAACTCACTTGTATTCATGGGTGAAACTTTGGAACAATGTACTTAGAGCTTCCATAAAAGCCACAGAAAGTGTGGCTGCAGATGCAACTTGTGATGGTGAAGCTTCCTGTAACCATTAAAGCAGAGAAAACCAAAATTACAAACCCAGCAGTTAAAGAACTCTATAGCAATAAACCTACTTCAAATTATTCCAATTTCCCCCAACTTTTAAATCTATCACACTTTTTTTAATAAATAAAATAAAAATTAAGACAGAGCAGAAATGGTATACAAAAAGCAGATAATTTTCAAGACACAAATCAGTCTAAATAGATTCTCAACTGATTTTTATTATGTAACAAAAATATGTGTACAATGAATAAGGGAAAAATGATAACATCATCGCACAATGTTCTCGGTAAATGCAAAAAGATTCAATTTACAAAGTTATGGATAAGACTTCATTCCAAGAAATAAGAATAACAAACATTTAAAAAGAATGTCACGAGAGTGACCAGTCCATTGAGCCATGCTACTGTTAAATAGTAGTCTAACTTTTGTTTATTTATTTTCCAATAAACCTAGGTATCGCGAGCTTCACTCCTTACGCGAGCTTTTAGCCAACCCACTCCCTACTGTTAAATAGTAATCTAACTTTTGTTTATTTATTTTCCAATAAACCTAGGTATCACGAGCTTCACTCCTTACGCGAGCTTTTAGCCAACCCACTCCTTACTGTTAAATAGTAGTCTAACTTTTGTTTATTTATTTTCCATTTTCTCAGTCTACATTCCAGGTTGATAAGAAGAAGAAAAAAAATGATATCGAAGATCTTAAAGCTAGAACTACCTTAAATGCATCTGGGAGAACTTCTGCGATCACCATCCATATCATACATCCAGCAGCAAAGCCCGTGCAGAAGGGAAGGAACTTATTAAATGCATCAGCACATATGAACGAGGGAACTGCTACGATAGGCTGAGCCATTTAAATTGGAACAGAGTTTAGAGCTCAAAAATCATACAACTGCATTTGAGAGAGTATAGAATTTTTCATGAAACTAAGTGGGTGCAAGTGCAACTTGATTATAGCACATCTATGATCTATCAAGTTTCACAACATTAAGCAGTAACTTTTAATGCTTACAAGGTCAAACTGCACTATTTATAAAAATTGTATATTTTCAGTCATATTTACTAGGATCCAATGATCCATGAGGTGACATGTAGATGACTGAGAAGAATAGATCAAATATATAATCAAAATAAATTTCAGAACCCCATCTAAAAAATAAGCATTGATAATGTAATTGGCTATCCACCATGCTACCCAAGCACATGAACCTCTTCATTATGAAGAATAATTAATAAATGTTCTGAAAAACATCATGTGTTTGAATAACGAATCTGGCTAAGATTGACTAAGATGTTCGAGCATACACAAGGAGATAGCTACAAACCGATCCCACTAAGCTGACTGTAGCAACAGATGAGGTTAAAGACCAGTAGAAACATATGGATTGTCTTGTTCTTTTGAACATATTAATTCTTTTTAACAACACATAATCTTCTTTATAATGCAATACCTGAGGTAATGATGTAATCACACTCCACAACAAGGCCTTCTGTGGTGAGACACCCCTTGAGGCAAGAACCATACTAACAGCTAATCCCTCGGGTATGTTATGCACAGCGATAGCTAAAGTTACCAAAAGACCTTGAGAGAAACCCTTTGACCCAGCAAAAGAAACACCAACACCAGAGCCCTCACCAAATGAATGAAGAGTCATGATCCCAATTACAAGAACAACTTTAGTTGCATCTGCACCTTTTATATCTAACATACTCACTTCTCCATACTGTTCAAGAAACTGAAAATCAACAAGTAAAAAAATGAGAACTTGATTCCATACTCAAATGATTGGGAAAACAAATGGATATACACACGGGTTTAATTAAAAAATAGAATATACTGAGCAAATTAACTTTAAATATGCTATGGAAAAAATAAGCTACGAACCCATGATCCCATCTTATCTTACATAAAAAAAACTGGCAGAATAATTGAAGACTCCTAAACAATGGCATATAACATTCGTAATAAGTAAGGAATGCTCAAGAAGAAGCAACCAAACTTCCAAGTTAAATCTAAAGAGATGGTACAGTAAGTAAAAAGATCAAGGTCATCACCTTCTTACAAAGCCAAATAAAAATTCCACCAGCTAAAATCCCGATTACAACCCAATTTCCGGCACCATGTTCCTGCCCTTCTTGTATAAGATCAAAGCTAGCAGCCAACATCACCCCAGAGGCCATTCCATTGCATAAACCAGCCCATTGTGGATCGAGTTCCACAAAGAAGAACGGAACAGCACCTAAACCAGTGGCAGCAGCCATGGCCAATGTAAATACTGCAACAGTTGATACTGAAACTCTGCTACCTCCTTTTCTCTCATGCAGCAAGTAGTTAGCATCCTCAATTCCAAACGAATTCTCTGTACCAGAGCCATCAATAACTTTCATTCCTAAATTTCTATCCGGAGCAGATATAATCTTTTGTGAATTCCCATGTTCAAACTCTGCTATCGCACGACCACAGAACAACAAGGACAGTAAAGAAAACAACAGAACTTGCTTCAAACCCACTGCCATTTTTTGCTCAAATAGATTTCACCCACCTAGTGATTACAACTTCATGAAGCACAGCATTCTTCTCACAGAGAAAATTAGAAACACATATTTGTCCAATCTCCCAAGAAACAGATTGGACAGTCCCTTACTACTTCACAACAATCCTAACAGGGTGCCGCACACTGTTTCCCAGTCGAAGATCTTATAGCATAAGACTTCCAGAAGCTGCAGGTATCCTTCAATTGAAAATTGAAAAAAACAAAACACATTTTCTTGTTAGATTAACGCCACGGAGATGCCTTTGCAGGCTTGCAGCTATGCTGTGAATCAATGAATGACCATACCATAAGAGTAAGAATGTGCATTGTCTATTAAAAAATAGGAAGAAAACAAAATCAAGATTTCAAACAATATGGTGTTTATGCTCTCTACTTCCAAAGAGACAGACGAAAAAATCGTCAACAGAAAAAAAAGTCGAGCACATACATCAAAATGGGCACACCATGCATGGTATCATCCAGTACTTCCAAATCACATGAGATATTTATCATTAGCAGATCAAAACAATATAAAGACAGGGAAGCATTAGACAGTTTTCAAAATTAACTAGCAACAAAGAATCTCCTACAAAACATCCAATCCAATAGGGGATGCAATTTTCTAAGCTTTACATCAAAAATGTCCTACAAATTCTCAAAAATCTTCTCCATAATAACAAATAACACCATGAAAGTGCAGGACACAATGAGAAGGTCAATACCCATCCCATCAAAAATAAATTACAGTAAATACAAGAAGAAATGGGATATAACAAAGTCAACAAAAAACCCATCATTAAAAAAATACCCAAAAGAAAAAAGAAATCAAAATTGCAAAAATTTGAATAAAAGCAAGGCCGGAATGAAGGAATTCGACGATCAAAGCCCACCAAACAGAAATTAAGAACACGGGAAAGGCATCTGAAGAAATTAAAGACGAAATTGGGAGGAACCTTTAGCAAAGAAGGGATTGGACGCAATCTTGAATGGAAAATGATGAACAAAACCCTAGAAAGATGAAATTGGAAATGAATGGAAGATTTAGAAAAAGGGGAAATTGAACTTACAGAGAAGAATTGGGAATGGAGAAGACGCTTCGTAGACCTCTCACCAATTTTGTTGGGTGGAAATGATAGGAACCTTCTCTTCGCCACCGCCGATCTTAGGTTGGAACCAAAATTAGGAGCTTCCAAATTTCTAACTTTCATTCCATTCATTTGTTTTTTTTTTAAGGCTAAATTATCAAACTTACCTCTACGGTTTGAAAAGTTTCAAAAGTATCCCTAAATTTTATAAAATGTTTCAAAAATACCCTTATTGTTAATTTTGGATGGAAACCGTTAAGATTTTGTTTCAAAAATATCCTCGAACTTTAAAAAATTTCAAAAATACCCTTGATCTTAAAAAAAACATAAATTTTAAATAATTTTGCTTTACAAATATTTGAATTTAATATGTCAAATTTCGGCCGGGATGAACAAGAAATTTTTGATGTCTCATAATTAAGGCTTTCAGATTGAGATTTATTATTACAACTAAATTTTATAATTCATTTATAACCTTATAATTTATTTAAACTTCTGAGTTTCTTATTATTAATCACAAATATAAGATTAAATTTGAAATTTTAAAACACGTAACAAACAATAAAAATACTAGTTAGTTTAAAGCTAACATTTAATGATTTTTTTATAATTTTATGCATCTAAAAACGAAGGTAAATTGATCGAGAATAATCATCAGATAAATATATTAATAAATTAATTTACTAACAATTCAATTAATTAAATAACCATTAATATTGACATCAAAGTATCAATAAGTTAAAAATACAAAGATTTAAAATTAAAAAAAAATGTGTAGCGGTTAAGGGTGGTCCGGATGGGTTAGAGAAATTTTTTAATCAACCACACTTTTTGAGTTGGTTAATCCTCTCATCATTTCAGCCCCTATGCATAAAAGAACCCAACCCAACACTAATATTTTTGGGTTAGGTTGGGTTTTCAAATTGTATTAATTTCATTCATATATAAAAAATAACTCAATTCATACCCCATAAATATGTAAACATAGGTATATATACATGTATATATAGATATATACATATTTATACATGTATATATGTATGATATTATATTCAAACGGGTATTCGATGGACATAGGGAAATAAAATTTCAAATTCGATATTATATTTGCAATTGATAATAAGAAACTCAAAAGTTTAAATAAATTACAAGGTCATACATGGATTATAAATTCTAATGTTAATTTTGATGTAATAATTAATAACAAATCGCAATTTGAAATATTTTATGAGTTATCGAGAATTTCTAATTTACCTCAGTTAAAGTTTAACACATTAAATTAAAATATTTGGAAAGCTAAATTATTTAAATTTTATGTTTTTTAAGACTAAGGATATTTTTGAAACTTTTTTAGAGTTTAGGAGTATTTTTGAAACAAAATCTTAACGGTTTCCTTCCAAAGTCAACGCTAAGGGTATTTTTGAAACATTTGGTAAAGTTTATGGGTACTTTTGAAATTTTTCAAAGTTCAGGGGTAAGTTTGACAAAAATGTGATAGTTTAGGGGTATGTTTGATAATTTAGCCTTTTTTTAATTCATTAACATTGGGGTTCAACGACCTCGAGGTTTTGATGATAAGTTATTTTCGGTAGTTAAAAATTCATTTGAATGTCGTCTTTTTGTTATACGTAAATTTAAAATGAATAATTATTCCAATAATTAAAAAATGGATAGTTAGAAATAAGTTATTTTGAATTATTATAAATTGATAATTAGAAATGAGTAGTTATAAATGTATTGTTTTGAAATGTATCGTTGGAAATGAGGAGTTATTTTTAATAGTAAAAATTAAAAGTTATTTTGAGTAATTACAAAAACTTGTTTGAATATAGTTTTTCAATGAGAAATTAGTAAATCATCAATCCAAATTGTCCTGGTAAATAAACATTTTTAGAGATTTGAATCAATTAAAAACATTTCATGTATTCGGATCCCTCTACTCCGATTGAATACTTTTATATTTGACACTTTAACAATGTTAATCTATGAAATTGAAGAGATACATTGAAGGAAATGGGACACATATGTTTACAAATTAATGGTACAAGTAAATCTTGAACTTAAAACTTTAAAGATAGTACATTTTTAAAATTCAAGCTTTCAACATCGTGCCACTCCTTGAGGTCAACTATAAAAATAAATAGAAAATAGAAAATAATAAGTATTATTAAAAATGTTATATATATATAAAAGTGAGTGAATTTTGAAAAATGTAAACTAAATTGAGATTTAGATTAAAAAGGTAAGTACTAAGGGCATGTTTGGCTGTGAGAGGATGGGTTGGGTTGGGTTGAGTTGGGAAGAGAAGATAAGTGAAATAAGTTTATGTTTGGGGGAAGAAAA
>JBBMEF010061065.1:0-11606 GCA_037832685.1 Sicyos baderoa | reverse complement strand
GGAATTATATTTAGTTCGTCTATTTGTAAGCTAGTGAAAATGCGAGGATTGTGGATAACAAGTTGTCAATTTGTTATCGGATAAAATAGTTGGTGAAAAGTTTAGTTTTTTGATTGCGAGAAATAGATAACAAAACAGCAGAGGTTCGCAAGCAGTTTTTGCAAGTTAATTAGATCTACAACTGAAACTAACGCCCAACTTACTTAGTCTCTCGATTCATTACGTTCGTTGAATTTGTACTGAAATTCTAGTTAACCTTATCTCTAATCGAATGCGAATTGTAAACTCTCGTTTACAAAATATCTAGATTAAAGTATAAAAATATTTACTTCTCTCGAAGCTAAATAGCGGAATATCTCGATCCTCTCCCTATACTTTTACATTCAGAAAACGGCTTTCGTTGTAAATTATCTTAGCGAATTCCAAGTTGCTAATTCTGAATTGAAAGTAAATGTAAAGCAAGTAAATAAAGTAACAAGTTTGCATAAATGCACTTTTATAAATGAAACTGGGAATAACACGATAGAATTTAAAGATGCGAAAAGCAGTAAATAAGCTGTAAAGTTTGCGAAAAATATAAATGAAAGCAGTAAATAAAAACAGTAAATTGGCGAAACAAATACGAATAATGGGTTGCTGAAGATTAAGGTTCCTAGGTTGTACTCTGGATTGATCTTTGAACTCTTTCCAATCTCTTCAGAATCTTTTATCGACAGCGTTTTAGCTCTATATTTCTTTCGTAGTGTCTTCTTCTTCCGAGTTGGCTTTTATAGGCGTTGAGTTGAGTCTGCAACTCTTGCACCACGATCTCCACTTTGTCACCGCAATTCTCATTAGGGTGCACGTCTCGTGGTTCTGATGCGATCTGGCTTGGATGGTTGACGCGTGTATTTGCCCGATGGCTGATCTTCAAGTTCGCTTTCGCAAGATTTAAGTAACTGGGAACTCTATTTTCTCTCATACATAACAAACGTTAAATAATTCTCATTTAATAGGATTTATCCTTTCTTACTCAGAATACTATAAGGTGGGGAAGTTCGCAAACTTGTCTGGTTACGAGCGAACTTTAACGTTTTTCGTATGAATTTTTCTAAGTTATTCTATGTTTCGCTGTCCAAAAATCACTTGTTTTAGCGAGTTATCAGGCTTCGTACACACTAGCAGGGTTATCCTTAACTTATTGATGCAAAAGAATTCGCATCAGACTAAACGTAACCTGATGGGTCTACCGAAAGTTTCTTCTTCCAAGGTTGCTAGAGGCTAGCATACATGGGTAACTAACCGACACGTGCTTAATGTAAAAAATGATATTATAAATTCTAGTCTCCTGCATTCATATCATATAATCAACAATCCAAACCTAACTTTTTTTCTCTAAAATTAATAAAATACGATTAGCTATGGAGAAGATGTTGTAATGCAAAACTATCTTAATTTAAGACCAGTTGTCATGAGACAGTTACACCTACCATACTTCGCCTAAAGTCCTCTTATGGAGTACTTAACTGCAATTTATCGGTGCAGTGCCCATAGATTTATGCTTAAAACAAGCATTGTGTATGCGACTAGTGAGGTGGTTATTCTTAACTCTTGTCTTCTGAGGTGAACGACAAGCACACTACAAGTGGACTGTCAATCGACCCGAGCTAAATAAAACAACTGCCATCATTGCGAACATTCCCCCCCCCCCCCCCCATCTTTGGTTAAGACAAGTTATTAACACCACGTGCTTCCCCTAGATTTGCTTCTTAAAATTAATATTACCCATTGAAATGCAAGCAGGGGATAAGTCTGGAGCAAAGATGCATAATATTAATTTAAGAAAGCATAACAACCTACTCCTATGGAATTAAAAAAGAAGTGCGATAAATCCCTATTTAAACTAACTACAATTACAAGATAAATGCTAGGAGCTGTTAGACTTGTCTTTGTTACAAGTAACGAAGTCTTCTACCAACAGACATCATGGTACTAATTCTTCTAGGGTTACGGATAAAGAGAGTAGTCGAGATCTCCAAAAGACCCCCGACATCTTCACAAGCCATCCACGGTAGCTCTATGTTGGAATAAACACACCTTGTTCTTCGATTACTCACTTATTTATATGCCTTTATGGTTTCTTGCTGACCACGTTCATTCTTGCAAGGATTTGATTAGCGATTCTTTCCATCTTTGTCCCGATGATTTCGCTATCAAAATTGTGCTAAGACTTTCCTTTACTGTTTTCTTCGAATCATTCGTTCCCTTCTTTCTCTTTTCATACCGCAAATCCCAATGTTTTTCCTGTGCGATTAACATGTTAGCGAGTTTTTAGTAATATCATGCGATTTTCGTGTTTATGCCCACATATTGATGTTTTTAACAACATTTTTCTCCTACTTTGATTATTCGCTCGCCTTTAATTATCATGTTGACTATATGCGCTAGTAGGTGATTAACTACCCTTTCATGTTGTATACTTATCCACTTTTTAATGAAATGCAGAGGTTTATAGGTTTAAATAGCACTATTATCTAGCGCTATCACCCATATATGTCTTTTTTTTTTCTTTTTTTTTTTTTTTAAGTATGCCCGTCATTAACGTTTGTGTTTTTGGAATATTTTTTGATAGCATGTCATCTATTCTTTGAATTGTAGTAGTGGTATCACGAGTTATATGCTTTGAATTGTAGTAGTGGTATCACGAGTTATAATGGCCAAAATATCAATTTTATTATTATATTTTTGATTTTATTATTTTCAAATATCTAATTTTAATCCCTAAATTTAAAAAAATGTTTAAAATGGTTTCTCATATAAACTTGAGACTAATTTTGAAGCTAATAAATTAAATTTATAAAGATAAAATAAAGAGAATTTTGCATGTATAATAAAAAATGGTAAATTCTTTCCATCTATAGAACAAAATCAAAACTAATTCATTTGTAACAGGAAATCCAAATTGAGTTATATCATAGCTAGAATTCCATGAGTGATAGAGTTCTATCACTGATTGAGCTTTATCACTAATAAAATTCAATCAGTGATAGACTCATTCTATCACTGGTTGAGTTATGTCACTAATAGAAATCATGTGTTATAGATGAAATATATTAGAAATTATGCTGCAAATATAATGCAAGAGGTAGATGTGTTGATGAGGGTAAATTCTCTTATTTTTATTTCAGAGAATTTACCCTCAACAACACATTCTACCTCTTGTATTAATTATATTTGCAGCATAATTTCTAAAATAATTCATTTATATGATATGATCCAGGATCTAGATTAATATCAAAAGTAAAAGATACAAGGTAAATCAGGATTTGATAGGTCTTGGAACCTCCCCTCTCAAGTGAATACTCTCTATGAGCCCTACACTAATTCACTTAATAACTCATTCAATATTTTGGATGCCTAAACACTACTCAACCCTCTCTATTTATAATAAACCTAATTATAACCTTGATGACTAAATAAGGCAATAAATCAATAATAATAATAAAATCATAATAAATACTAATAATAAATTGGCTTAGATCGTATCAATACTTCCCCCAAAGAGTCACCTTGTCATCAAGGTGTTCCACAAAAATAAAAACCCAATTTTTTTTTGGGCGGCGGCAGCAGTGGTGGCAACAAATGTCAAAACCCTAGCGGTCACTTTAACTTGAATGACCTTCATCTTTTCTGATTGTTCTTCTTTTTCTTGCAATATAATTTTCTCTTTGAATTCTTTAAGAAAACTTTTTAGGTCACTGCAACTCTCACTCGTTTTTCTGACATCTTCTTTCATTGAAGCTACCTCTTCTCTGATTTCTTTTAAAGAACCAACTAATGTCATAAAAATTTGCAACACTTCTCGAATTAAATGGACATAGTCTTAATCCATCTCTACAACCAGGAATCGAAACGACTCTGATACCAATTGATATGATCAAGGATCTAGATTAATATCACAAGTAAAAGATTTAAGAAGACCAAGATTTGATAGGTCTTGAAATTATCTCCCCTCTCAAGAGAATACTCTCTTTGAGCCTTGCACTAATTTACTCAATAACTCATTCAATATTTTGGATGCCTAAACACTACCCAATCCTCCCTATTTATAATAAACTCAATTCTAACCTTAATGACTAAATAAAGTAACAAATCAATAATAATAATAATAATAATAAAATAAATATTAATAATAAAATCATAATAAATCCTAATAGTAAATGGGCTTGGATCGTATCACTATAGCACATAATTTTCTATCACTCATAGAACTTAAACAATGATAGAATGAGTCTACCATTAATTGAATTTTATCAGGAATATAACTCGACCAATAATAGAACATAATTTTTTTTTTATCAATAATACAACTCAACTAGTGATAGATTAAGTCTACCACTGATTGAATTCTATTAAGAACTCAACTAGTGATAGAACTCAATTTGAATTTTTCTGTTACCAATGAATTAGTTTTAATTTTGTGTTATAGATGAAAATATTTTGCCTTTTTATATATATATATATATATGCAAAATCCCCTTTATTTGATCTTAAAAAAAATTAATTTATTAGCTTCAAAATTCGTTTCAATTTGATATGAGAAACAATTTTGAACATTTTTTCAAAAAAATTAAGGGACTAAAATTATATATTTGAAAATAAATAAACTCAAAAATATAATAACAAAATTGATATTTTAGCCATTATAATAATTATAAAAAGAATTTTAAGAAATTCAAAAACGAGAATAGAAAATTTGAAATTTGAATATGGAAAATATTGGAATAATTTAGAAATTTAATAATTAAATTACACATTTTAAGAGATATTGATTTTTTTTTGTTACAACAATATTGAGGAGGGGGATTCGAACCTATAACTTCATGGTTACTAGATCGTACAAGATGTCAGTAGATGTCACTAGAGCTATGCTACTTTTGGCAAGAGATATTGCATTAAAAATTAACAAATATAAAATTTAGGTACCGCAAATTAGTACATGTTGGAGTTGGGTTGAATTATGAGGACATAAGGTATCGCAAATAGAACAAATTTGAGCACAAAATAGAAGAAATTTAAGGGACCGCGAGAGTTAAGTTTGTTTCCTTGTAAAAATCCTCTTCCTCTAGAAGAAAATCTTCTTCTGATCTCTTCCTTTCCCCATTCTCTATGAGGATAAAATGCTTGGGGATGATTTGGTAATTGCGATCCATTTTTCCCCTCAATATTAGCATTGATCATTATCTCGTGTGGTTTGAGAGCTAGAATGAATTTGTTATTAGGTTGGTTAGGGTACCTTAGGCAGCATTATTATTTTGAATCCTTGATATTTTTGTAGCAACATGGAACATGTTTGTTAGACTATCCACCAACTTCTTCATTGGTTGTCAGTTGATCACATACAATTCAAACTTTTTTTAAAATATTCATCCAAAGAAAGACTTCCTTTTTTCAAGCTAAGTCTAACTTCATTCAAATGGATCTAACCCTCCTTAATCATTGAAAGAAGTTCTATAATATTGATGATGTTCCTTCAATTATTCTAGCCAAGATACCCTCACTTATGATGCCTCTAAGTCATCATGAGTTAGAAAGCCATGATTGTTGAGCCATGTGTTCCATCAAATTGAGTATGATTGTATATGTGATAGTATATCTACTATACCAAAAATATCAATGAACCCGATTATTGAAATTACTCGAGATACCCTTTTTTAGTTTAACTTCTAGAATTATTTCTTAGTTCAAGATCTCTCTTACTAACTAGAATCAAAGAATTAGTAAATATGTTCCACCCCAAAATAGGAATGGGCTAGGGTTATGAACTTATTTTCTACAACCTGATGATCGAGTCGATTCCATGATTATAAGTTCATTCCATATCGGGCCAGTATTACGGATTTTTAGTTTCTCCTTTGTTTGTCATGATCTTGTTCATTGTTTGCTTGAGATGATTTAACTCCAAGACTTTGTTATGAACTAACACAGTTGGATTGAATAATTGAATAAATTGTATTGAGTTTCTTCCCAAGAACCAGAGCAAAAATCTCAAGTTCTTGGATACCTAACAATGACCTAACCTATCCTATTTATAGACTAGTCCTTTTCCTAATCCTAAAATGAACCCTAATTGATAATAAGATAATAAATCCTATGACATGATAAAATACTATTCTAATTCAAATAACAATTAAATAACAATTAATAACTAATAATTAATAAATTATTCCTAAATTCCCAGGGTCGGATCGTATCAATACTTCCCCCCCAAAGATTCACCTTGTCCTCAAGGTGAAACTCCGGAAACTGCAGCGCCAAATCTTCAGCTGACTCCCACGTAGCATCTTCCGGCGGTGACCCATCCCACTGAATCAAAACCTGTCGAGGGCCACCAACTGGCATATCGTCTCCCCTTCATTCTCCTGTTCCGAATACTCACTCTCTTCCTCACCTGCCCCTCCAAAGGTATCACCGTCTCGCATTATCCGAATCTCAAAGGACTGTAACTCCTTCCTACTGCAGCGATGCCCGGGAAAGAATTTCTCATCACACCTAAAACACAACCCCTTAGCCCTACGATCATTGGCCTCGCTATCTGTAAGTCGCTTGAATGGTACTGTGGAGGCTGAACTAGCGGTCCTACTTGAGCCACTACCCAAGGGCTTGGGGGTTACGTCGCCCGTGCCTTCGGCGCCGCTGAGAACTCCACTCTTTTGCCCCATCGGAAACCCCGTTCTCTTACCCTTAACCCGAAAAATGTTATCATCCTCAATAGCTTGCGCCAGCCTTTTCATCTCCTTCATTCCCTCTGGTCTCGACTTTCTCATCTCACTCTGAATTTTCTCCTTTAAACCATTCTCCCATTTCCCTTCCAACACACTCTTGCTGACGTCGCTCATTCATGTGGAATACTTTTCAAACTCCCGTCAGTACTCTTTAACTGTACTAGTCTGTTGCAAACTCCACAACTTGGCATACCTGTTGTCGTGCAGAGATGGTTGGAAACGGTCCAGGAACAAATCCCGAAAATCCTCCCAGGACCCAATCGATCCCTGGAATTCCTCATACTGCACCCACTCCAAGGCTTCTCCTTCCAAACACAAGGCTGTCGAGTCAATCCGTTCTATCCCTGACAGGTGGTTGACCCAGAAATAACGCTCAACCCGGCACAGCCACCCTTATGGATCCTCCTCCAACAGTCCTTTAAAAACCGACATCTCAAGCTTACGCATTTTTCTATCTCCCCCACGTCCTCCTCGACCCCCTCCCCTAGGCCCTCCCCGTTCATAGTGATTTCTCCATTCACCCCGGTCATAAGTCTCCCAACCCTGGTCATTCCAACCGTCATGCGCCTGGGGTCTCTCCTCCCTCTGACGCACCCTCCGGACATCCTGCCCTCCGTTATCCTGGTCTATAATTCTCGGTCCCTCTCTCTCTTCCGGCCCCCAGGTTACCCCAAATCGTTCCAACCCGACTGACTCAGATTGCCCAGTTGAGTCAGTCCACCCCGTCCGGCTAGCCCTGACCCTGCGCCCACGAAACCCATGCTCACGCCCCTATCAACCGCGCCCGAGCTCGCGCCCGCGAAACCCGCGCCTCGCTCGAGCCCGCGCCTACACCCGCGCCCCACGCTCCGCTCGTGCCCGTGCTCGCGCCCGCGCCCCACATGCTGCCCGCGCCCGAACCCCACGCACTGCCCGCGCCCGCGCTCGCCGTCCCCTGACCCCGATCGCCTCTCAATCCCCTGTCTTCGCCGAACCTTCGCCCCACGCCATTCGCCCGCTGACCCCAGCGCCATCCTTCTTCCCGCGGCATGCCCCCATGCCGATCGCCCCCCGCGTTCCACCTCGGCTCGCACCAAACCTCCTCCCGCGGCACGGTCAAACGCCGATCTCCTTCCGCCAGCAACGTTCCGCTCGCGTCCTTCCCCTTCGCCGACATCTCGCCCGTCTCAAACCCCCCTGTCTCTAGAGTACTTCCCTTGCCTACAACTTCCTTCTCGGGGCTCGTCCGTTCCGGCGACCGCTCCAACAACTTTTGTAGGGCAGCATTGATCTGCGCCATCCCTTGATCAACCCCCGCCTTCCAAATTTCGTCTTCCTCCCGCTTCGCCATCAACTCCTTGTTAAGTTTCTCGCATTCCTGCAACCTTAATTCCATCCTGGTTTCAACCACCATTCGTGAATCGAAAAAACGGCTCTGATACCAAAATGTTATGAACTAACACAGTTGGATTGAATAATTGAATAAATTGTATTGAGTTTCTTCCCAAGAACCAGAGCAAAAGGCTCAAGTTCTTGGATACCTAACAATGACCTAACCTATCCTATTTATAGACTTATCCTTTTCCTAATGGTCGGATCGTATCAGACTTCTCGATCACCAATAGCATAACTTGTGCCTTCCACAGTAGATGATTGGAGACAATCAACTTTATTAAGATTCAACGTTATTATTGGTGAAAGAATTTGATCGTGAGTGTTGTCTCTTGTTTTGCCATAAAATATTGTCATGGTCAATTGATGTTGTTCTCCATCGAGTAGGCTTGATTAGATAACCAATTTTTTATTTTTTAAAAAAAGTTATTAGGTAACCAATTGAATGGTCTGGTGCACATGGTAAATAGATAATGAAGGATAAAATCATGCATAATGTCAAAGAGAAAAGATCCTTAGTCGTTGAGCATAATTAATTTGATTTGTGTCTTGTAATTTATTAGTAAGCACGTTTGGTCAGTTGATGAATCTAGAAACGTAAGAAACTTTATTAACAAAACTCTTAATCATTATACATGATTAGTTTCTAGAGGAATATTGACTGTTTTAATTTTTGATCAGCTGAATATATGGGTTTCAGCCATTCCATGCCACCATTTAAGAAGAGAAAGCATAGAAATATTCTCATTGGTGTAAACTATGCATCTGGAGGTTCAGGAATTCTCAAAGAAACTGGAACGAAACTGGTAAACTCTAATTTATATTAAATATATTTCAATTTCTTAAAACTGTCGGAAGAATTTTTAGTCAATATTTGGGTTTTTGTGGTTATAGGGCAAAATAACAAGCATGGACGGGCAATTGAAAAATCACTACGAAATAATTTCAAAACTGGGTGTGTTATTGGGAAAAAATTCAAGTGTTAATAAGCATCTTAAAAGATGCTTATATACCATTCAAATCGGATGCAATGATTACCTTAACAATTATTTTATGCCACGAGATTATACATCTAGTTCCAAATTCACGTTACAAAACTATGCGAAGAAATTGAACAAAGAGATGTACCGTCAAATGAAGGTTAGTATGTTACTTTAATTATATACATATATAATTTTGAAGTGAAATGAATTGTATTATATTATTGCAGAGTTTGTATTCGGTAGGAGGTAGAAAAGTAGCCGTTTTTGGATTGGGGCCCATAGGGTGTACTCCATATGCAAGGGCGAAATATGGAAAGGGGTATAAAGGAGCTCCATGCGTGGACGGTATGAACACTGCCGTTCAACGTTTCAATATTGGCCTCAAGAAACTTATTGTTAACCTTAATTCCGAATTGGATGGTGCGATGTTTACTTTCATAGATATCTACAAAATGTCTTCTACGAAGCTCCCAGATATAGGTGGTGCTACACATTAATTTCTTTCAAATTATTTCTTGCCTTGTTTTAAATTTAATAATTTCTTACAAAATTTATATATATATTTCCTGCAGGTAAAATGGTGGTAGATACTCCTTGCTGTAGCATTAGACCAGGACAGGTTCAATGTCCGCGGTTGGGAAAAGTATGTAAGAATAGGAACCGATATATGTTTTGGGATGCAGTTCATCCAACTGAACTTGGATTCATGACACTAGCAAAGAGAGCTTTTAAGGCCCAAGAACCCGGTGATGCCCACCCTTATGATATCAACCGTCTTGTTAATAATCTCTAATATATACACGTTCCTAGGTAGGATGAATCTAAGACCTACCCTCCTTTTAGATGCAGGAATAATATCATCTACTACTTTATATTTGTTACAACATATATTTGTATTACCTTCTTTTTTATTTTAAATAAAGTATTTGAGTTTGATTTCGCTCCGAAAAACAATGGAAAACTAAATCGTGTATTATCAAATAAATCAAGCGTCAAACTTCTCTTCATCCGCGGCGGAACATCGTTCAATTTTCTCTCTCGTATATTGTTTTTTTCTCTGCCGATTTCTCTCTTATTTTCATTCTCAATTTCTTCTTTTGATTTCTTCCCTACTTTTGATTTATGTACTTATTTCCTTTTTCTCCTATTTCATTTTCTTCTTTTGATTTCTTTTCTATTTTGTTGTTTTCCACCTTTGTCCCCAATAAGAATGTAACAACCCGACTTTCTAAACATAATTAGACATGGATTCTTACCTCAACATACATGATTAAAATTGATATGTTTTTGTAACCGCCCGGTTTTCCATTTCTTCATTCTGTGGATATTTTGTAATTAAATTAGAAGTTTTGGCTTGAAGGATTATTTAGAAAGAAATTGGAAATTTAAATAAGTGACTCAGTTGGGACTTGAAACTTGGTCTTGGAGAAACCAAGGGTTTGGGAAGCTAAAAGAAAAGAAAAGGATTTAAAAGTGTATTTGGTGGGGATTGAACCAGGGCCCTTGAGGAGGATTTTTATTATAGATTTAATTGGATTAAAAGAGATTTTTATTGGATTAAACAGGAGATTAGGTCATCACTTTTGGCACAAATCCCAAGGAGTCAAAACCCTAAGTTTTCTTCTCCCTCTCTTTGCCGCCGCCGCCGTCAGCCAAACCGAGAGAGCGCCGCCGTCGTCTTCATCGATTGCTGCTGTTTCCGTTCGTCGTCGTCGTCCGGTAAGACCCCTTCCCTTGCAGTCTCGCTTTCGTCTTTGTCTGTCTTGTGCCGAGGGCTGTTGGTGATGTTTTGTTGGTTGGGTTGTAGCGTTTTGGTTAGCCGTTGCCGAACGGGTGCAGAGCTCGTCGTCGTTGTGGGTTCTGCGCAGTTGGTTCGTCGTCAACGGATTGGTAAGTACTTCTTCTCCTTGTTGCGTGTTTTCGTCGTAGTCTGTTCGCCCGAGGGTCCTCATTGGTGATGTTTCCAGGTTGTTCTCGTCGTCCGGTTGCTTGAAGCGTTTGGTTTTGTTCAGCCTTCACTCGTCGAGCTCTCCATAAGGTACAGTTTTTCGGTCGTTTCGTTTCGCTCTTATTCGATTAAGCGGTTTGGTTGAGTTCTGTTCTAAGCCTTTTCCGTCGTCATGTTGTTCGCCTTCGCCGTTCATTCGCTCCAGCCAGACGCTTCCCAGAGCCAGTTCGTTACCGTTCTTGTTCGCTACCAACGAATTGCTTCCTCGCTCCTTGCCGCCTTCGCTCGCGCGGACAACCGCGAGCGACCTGTTGCTGTTTCCATCTTCCTCTCGGTAACCCTTCGCCGAGCCCTCTTCTGTTTTCGCTACTGACGAACCTTCTAGGGGTTATGTCAGTTTCGCTTAGTAATGTATTTTGTTTTATAATATTTAGGTTTGGTGATTTTGCTAGTCGTTTTGCTATGCGTTCTGTATTCGCCAATACCAGGTAAGGATTTCTTACCGGGGTTGTGTGGACCCTACTCTCATTATTGATATTT
>JBBMEF010061045.1:0-11610 GCA_037832685.1 Sicyos baderoa | reverse complement strand
CAGGAAAACCGAGAACGAGATTACTGTAATGGCCGAGACTAAGCTCAAAAGACGATCCGAATTCTCGGGCTGTTACAGGCGTAGGGACTTAGAGTTCAAGGTAGGTCAGCATGTGTTCCTTAAGGTTGCACCGATGCGCGGTGTGCTGAGATTCGGAAAACGGGGCAAGTTGAGCCCTAGGTTTGTTCGACCTTTCGAGATCCTCGAAAGAATAGGAGTAGTGGCTTATAGATTAGCTTTACCGCCATCCTTGGCTGCACTACATAGTATGTTTCACGTATCGTTGCCCCGTCAGTATATTCCGGACCCTTCGCATGTTATTGAGTACGAGCCTCTTTAGATAAACAGAGATTTGAGTTATGAGGAAAGACCAGTTAAGATTTTAGCTTTTGAGAAGAAAGTGTTTGAGAAATAAAAGTATTGATCTTGTAAAAGTTCAGTGGCGCAGTCAGAAAGCAGAGGAAGCTACGTGGGAGTTAGAGGCTAAGATGAGGAGGAACTACCCGAAGTTGTTCCAGTAGCAGTGACTTCCAAGGATGGAAGTTTCCCAACGAGGGAGTATTGTAACGGCTCGAGAAATCGAACCGTTACTTGAGGTGGAAAAGTATTATAAGTTAATTAAAGAGAAATTGGGAATTAATTTATGCTTGTGGTGGAATTTGATCCCTTGCCCTTGGAGTGGTGGTTTTAGGGGGAAAATAAGGATTTAAATATTGACTCCGTTGGGACTCGAAGGGTAGATTTTAAGTGGATTTAAAATTAGCAAAAATGATGGATTTCTCCTCCTTGTCCCTTCATAAACCATAACCGCCCAAATTAGCAAAAATTAGCAAAAATGATGGATTTCTCCTCCTTGTCCCTTCAAGCAACCTCTTCATTTCCAACGTGCCATTTCATTTTCCAAGCAAACATTGCATTCCTCTTTAGCAAGGTATTTGTTCGATCTCGTCTTGTTCTGCTTTGTTGTTGCTAATTGACCGCTGGATCGAGAAGGGGGTAGTTTGTTTAGAGTTTGTTCTTACGTTTGTTTCTGTTTTCTGGGTTTCGGATGGTGTTCTTCAGCTTGTTCTTCAGGATCATCACTCCAGTTTCGCTTCGTGTTCGCCAGCCTTCGCCGCAGCGAACTGCAGTTAGCCAGGTAGAGCTATGGTTCTGTTGTTGTCGTTTCGTTCCTTCGTTTCATTAAGGATTGTTTCTGACTTGTTGGTTTATGGCTTTGCGTTGTCTTGTTCGCTGTCGACGAATCAGAGGTTCACTGCCGTTTGTTGTTCGGTTGTTGTGGATACTCCAGCGAACCCTTTGTCTTCTGTTCTCTGTTTTCAGATTTAAGGAAGTTCGTCTATACCAGTTCGTTAGCCAGCGAGTTCAGTGTCAGTAGTGTTGTTGTGGTTCTTCGCCTTCGTGATCGCGGTAAGCTTCGTTATCGCCTTTCTGTTTACATAAGCTGTGAATATTTCGTTAGTGAAGAATGTCTGTTTGTCTGTTTGGCTAGAATTAGAGGTTTGCCGTGCTTCAGAAGCCAGTTGGCAGTTTCGTCTTCGCTAGCTTCGCTCCAGCAAAATCCGAGGCAGTAGCAGTTGCTGTTTTCGTTAGGATTTTCATTCTTTAGGATTTGTCTCGATAGTCGGCCAAGGTAAGGATTCCTTATCGCGGTTCATGGACATTTCGTTAGCGCTTGAATGGTTTTATGTATGTTTGATACTATGATGCATGGCTGAATTATCTGTTGATGTGTGATGAATGTTATTAAATGATAAGTATGTTATGATGTTTCCATGCAAGCACGTTGTTCATGAATTGTCTGATATAGTACCATGTTAGCTGTTTTACTATTTATTCAGAAATGTTAGGACTTGCATGTAGACATTTGATGATGACTGGCTGAATGATATGTATGTAAGCCTAGAGACGTAAGAGTCATCATCCGGACTAGTGCGTCAGTAAGCACCCAGACAGAGAAGGCCAAAGGTTACCTATCATCTCTGTTCTGTCCCCATGGTTCAGATAACCATGGAGGTAGTCCAGTCCGCAGTCTTGGTGAGTGGCCAAAGGTTGCCTATCAGGTTGGGAAGATGACGATGCCAGTTCCGTCCCCAACCATCGACACGATTTCAGCGTGTCGGCAGTAGCCAAGATCTGCCTCCTGTCAGGGCTAGGATTGATCCTTGAGTGTGAGCCTACTCAAGACGTTTCCTTAGCTAAGGGCGTAGTGTGCCAAATGGCTAACAACATCTTCATGTCGAGGTCTCGCACCCCTGTTGTCAGCGACACCAATCCCAGTCTTAGAACATGTGAACCGAGACCAGCTCAAGTAGTCCTAGACCCAGCTACACCTGGTACCAGCAGCATGTGATACATGCTTATGCTCATTACAACACTGAGTGGAGAGCTCCCTCGGGATAGTGAGTTTAGTGTATCCTAGTTATCAGTTATGTATGTTATCAGTTATCATGTTATGTTAATGAATATTCCCAGTTGTGAATATTCTTCAGTTGTTCTCCATATATGAACACTATGTATGATATCATGTTATGTATGTTATGTTATCAATGAAAACATGTATGTTAAGAATGTAAGAAAGTTGTGTAGACCTTATATACGTTTAGCTAGATGATGGTAGTTAACGCAATGTACCCGTTAAGGGGTTCTTACTGAGTAACTTAGGTTGCTCTCCCTTATTATGAATGTGGTTCCACAGGTAGCCAGAACGAGCGGCACTGATGGTTGGAAGAGTGGAAGAGATCATGGGGTTGTTATTGTTTTAAGCAAAAAAAAATGTTAAACTCTGAGTTTATTTTAAAGTTAAGACTGTGTTAAGTTTTCATTGCATTTAGTTAATGCAAAGCCCTCAGATTTTATGAATTATGGTTGACTGCAAGCTCTGTTGTTTTAAGCAAGAATGAACTATTTAATTGTTTTTAATATTTGGCCAGTATGTTTAATAAAATGTTTTAAGTTTTAATTCGAGCTTGTTTTTAGACTTCCATAGATTTAAGTTTATCCGCTTTTAAGTCATGCATGTAGTAAAGGCCTAGGTTTAGGACACTATTTGGGTCGGGTCTTTATAATATGTTCCTTCCCTTCTCTTTTAGTTGATTTGGCATTCGCAGGCAGTTGTTCAATTTGTCTTTATCTAACCTCTATTGCCAATTGGCCTAGTTGTATTTCCAAATTACGCACTACTGCCTACTGTGTCTGCATAAAATCTTTCAACATATTCTCTATCAAATTGTTAGCAAACGATTGATTATTATTCCGTGAATATGAAGAATTTTGAAAGTTAGGATTCTGACCTTGTTGATTATTCGCATTGTTAAAACTCTGCGAAAAACCAACAGGTTTTGCGAACGTAGACTTACCTGGGGAAACTGAGTTTCCCGGATTGCTCCATGAAAAATTGGGGTGATTCCTCCAAGTAGGGTTGTAAGTATTGGAGTAAGGACTGTTCTTTCGATTCGTTGATTGTCCTTTAATGAAATTTACCGACACAGTCTTATGTGGGCAATCATCATAGCAATGTGCGTCTCTGCACATCGCACATGTATCAAAAAACTCTTCTTGCATCATATTCACATTTTGGGTATGCGAAGAGTTTTTGCTTTCTTTTCGCATCGTCATCAGCAACGCATGAACTTCCTTCAGCTCTTGTCGAATGGTAGAATCGTCCTCTTTTGCAAGTTTTTGCTCGATACGTCCTTCATTCTTCCATTGACTTCTGTTGAGAGCAACCCTCTCTATGATTTATGTGGCTTGGTTGTATGTCTTTGATAACAGAGCTCCATTCGCTGAAGCATCCAACACATCTTGTGTTGCATCATCTAGGCCTCCATAGAAGTATTCTAGTTGAATGCATAATGGAATGCCATGATTTGGACACTTGCGAACGGCTCCCTTGAAACGATCCCATGATTCAGATAAAGTCTCGCCTGGCTCTTGGTTGAACTTAACAATGGCATCACGAAGTTTCTTCAACTTCCTGGGTGGAAAATACTTGAGTAGGAATCTTTTGACCAATTCCTCCCACTCAATATGTTCTACTCCATCCACTGTATTCAACCATTCTTTCGCTTTTCCCACAAGCGAATGTGGAAACAAATGTAGACAAAGTTTATCTATGGTAACATCTGCGATCTTGTAAGAGCCACAAATTCCCATGAATTCGCGCAAATGAAATAAGGATCTTCATTTGCTAATCCATGGAATTGTGCCTTCTGTTGCATCATCGTGTTCATCATCGGTTTAAAGTCGAATGCTTTCGCTCCGATGTCAGTTTGGATCATGCCTTTCTTTAAATCAGAGACATCAGGTTATGCATATGTCCTGACGGCTATGTCTCTGTTGTTTGCCATCATCATTAGATCATCAACTTGACCACCTCTCGGTGGGTTTACTGGTTGAGGATCTTCCTCAGCTCCTCTAATGTTTTTGCGATTCATCAGTCTTATAACTTTTTCGCAGATTCGGTTATGAAAATATCTTTCTGGTTCTGGTTCAAATGGCTCGAGTGATTTTTCACGCATATAAAGTTGCTTTTCCTGAAACAGCAAAAATCACAATATAAGGTGAAATGTGGTTGTGGATAACACACAAATAAAAGAAATAAAGTAATAATTCCCCAGCAACGGCGCCAAAAACTTGTTCGCTGGTTGAGTGGTTCGCAGTTGGTTTAGTGCTGCAATCGACAAACTTTTTTCTTTTTTTCTTTTTTTTTTTTTTTTTTTTTGAATTCGCTTTTTGCGAGCTTTTTGACTTAGCTTTTTGCGAGAAAGTGTCCATTGAGTGGTTCAAATAGGTTGGTCGAACTTGTTCGCTGGTTGTCAATTTGTTATCGGATAAAATATTTGATGATAGGTTTTGGTTTCGGTTGCGTGAAATAAGTAACAAACAGGAGAAGTTTGCAAGGAAGTTTTCGCAAAATGAATTCTACAACTGCAACTCACGCCCAACTCACTTAGTCTCTCGATTCATTAAGCTCGTTAAATTTGTACTGAAATTCTAGTAAACCTTATCTCTAAGCGAATGCGAATTGTAAACTCTCTTCTACAAAATAACCTAGATTAAAGTATAAAGATATTTACTTCTCTCGAAGCTAAATAGCGGAACTCTCGATACTCTCCCTATACTTTTACATTTAGCAAACGGCTTTCGTTGTAAATTAACTCAGCGACTTCTAAAATGCTAATTCTGAATAAAGTAAATGTAAGCAATTAAATAAGTAACAAGTTTCCATAAACTCACATTTATAAATAAAACGTCACTTTTATAAATAAAACGTTCGAGTAACACAATATAATTTAAAGATGCGAAAAGAAGTAAATAAGCAGTAAAATTGCGAAAAGATAAATGAAAGCAATAAAGGAAAGCATTAAAAAAAGTTGTAAAGAAAAGCAGTAAAATTGACGAAACGAATACGAATACTGGGTTGCTGACGATTGAACTTCCTAGCCTTGAGTGGGTTCATGCACATCGAGTCTCCTCGGTTGTTCTATGGATTGATCTCTCAACTCTTTTTTTATCTCTTCAGAATCTTTCGTCGATAGCGTTTTAGCTCTGTATTTCTTCTGTAGTTTCTTCTTCTGTTCGAGTTGGCTTTTATAGGTGTTGAGTTGAGTCCGAGACTCTCGCCCACGATCTCCACTTCGTCTCCGCAATTCCCGTTAGCGTGCACGTCTCGTTGTTTTGGTGCGATTTGGTTTGGATGGTTGACGCGTGTACTTGCCCGATGGTCGATCTTCTAATTCGCTTTCGCAAGGATTAAGAAACTGCGAACTCTGTTTAATCTCATATATAACAAACGTTAAATAATTCTATCTTTTTATAGAAATTATCCTTCCTTACTCAGAAAACTATAAGGTGGGGAAGTTCGCAAATGTGTCTGGTTTAGAGCGAATTTTAACATTTTTCCTATGTATTTTTCTAAGTTATTCTATAATTTGCTGTCCTAAATTCACTCGTATAAGCGAGTCATCACACCCCCAAACTTGAATTATTACTCGTCTCGAGTAATTATGCATAAAGAAAAATGTCAACAGCCTAAAATAAAGCATCACAATCGTTAAATTCTATTTTCGTTTTGACTTCATATCATGCTTACATGCTTTTTATCTATTTATTCGTCAATGAGCATTATAATTCGCATATTGCTAACATTGTTACGTGTCAATACGAAGTAGTGCATTGTTGTACTTCATTCCTTAACGATTTGTTTATACGATGCTTTTTTGTTTTGGCTTTCATCTTCCTTCAAACTTGAAGTTGTTCTGTTCGTCTCCCGACTTCTTCAACTTTTGTAAAGTTTGTATTCGCTCACCTTTTTCCAAAGCGAATTCTCTCCTTTTACAGTCTAAGCTATTCTCTCCCATCATGATTGGGTGAGTAGCTTTTTAGACTTGGGCAACTATCCCTTTGATTCGCTTTGTCTCTCATGCATTCGAAATATGCTTATTTTTGCAAGTGTTTTTGTCCCCCCTAGGATGGTTTGTTTATACTTACATACTTCAGCTGGGTCTATAAATATATATATATATATATATATATATTTTTTTATTATTATTATTATTATTATTATTTTTTTTTTTTGGTACCCATTCGCTGGATGCGATAGTTTTTCGCTGGATGCGATTTATTTGTGGCTGTAGGCCTACATCAAGGTGCACTCTATAATGTAAGCAACAATACCCCCAAAATTAGAGAAGGCATTGTCCATAATGACTTAAGGACCCCCAAACTTAAACAAGGTTGTGAAGTTTCAAAATGAATAGAGCTCCTTGTTAGTATAGGTCGATATCAACCAAAAATAAAACAAAGTGTAAAAACAAATTATCTCGGAAAGAGATTATATGCGAAAACAGACATATGGACAAATGACAAGAAGAGCAATATTGCGAAAAATAGTGAAAATTGAAAAATGGATAAAATAAAAGAAAGTATGTGATATGTAAGTTCGCAAGGAAACATAAAAAATTTAACAAATGCGATGTAGATTCAAGGCATAACGACATTGATCTAACGCATAAAAACTAAGAAGCAGAATAAAAATTCGCAGTAAAGGGTTGATCGATAAATTTTAATTGTCAAGAAGGTGGTTGAATTCCGCTGTGCGGAATTCTTCACCATAATAGTGTTTTAGGCGATGTCCATTCGCAAGGAAATCTGATGCATCCAGATCGTTGCGAATTAAGACTGCCCTATTTGAATGTACCTGAATGAATTTGAATGGTCCTGACCATCTGGATTTCAATCTACCAGGAAAGAGTCGCAATCGCGAATTATATAGAAGTACAAGCTGCCAGGTTCAAAACTTTTTGGTTGAATTCGTATGTCATGCCATGTTTTTGTCTTTTCTTTATAAATCTTAGCATTTTCATATGCGAATTGCCTGAATTCTTCAAGTTCAAGGAGTTGTAATTTTCTCGTAGGTCCTATACGTTGTGAATCCAAATTTAACTCCTTAGTGGCCCAATATGCTTTGTGTTCTAATTCTAATGGTAAGTGACATGATTTTCCATAGATGAGTCTAAAGGGGGACATTCCTAGTGGTGTTTCATATGTTGTACGATATGCCCATAATGCATCATCTAACTTAATTGCCCAATCTTTACGATTGGGACTTGCCACTTTCTCGAGGATTCGCTTTATTTCCCGGTTGGACACTTCTGCTTGTCCATTGCTCTGGGGGTGGTAAGGAGTCGCAATGTTGTGGCGAATATTATATTTCTACAAAACTGATGTTAAGGTACGGTTAATGAAATGGGTTCCTCCATCGCTGATTAAAGCTCGAGGAGTACCAAATCTAGAAAAAAAATATTTTTGCAGAAAATTAACTACGGTACGTGCATCATTATTCGCACAAGCTATTGCTTCTACCCATTTGGAGACATAATCTACTGCTACTCAGATATTAATGTTACCATGCAAATTTGGGAAAGGTTCCATAAAATCTATGCCCCATACATCAAATAATTCTACCGAGAGAATTATTACTTATATTCCCAACTCGCTGACATTGTTCGCATGATTTAACGAAATTATATGAATCTTTAAAAATAGTAGGCCAGAAATACCCGGTTTGAAATATCTTAGCGGCTGTCTTTGCCCCACCATAATGGCCAGCGTATGCGCCAGCATGATAGTCGCGAGTGATTTCCTTTGCTTCAGCTTGATCTACACATATGCGAATAATGTTATCTGCACATTGTTTATATAAAAATGGTTCATCCAAAAAATATTGCTTTATTTCGTGCAAAAAATGTTTTCGCTGATTGTAATTTAATTCTTCTGGTATGATCTGCTGACCAAGTAGTTTGCAATATCTGCGAACCATGGTTCTTGATCTTTTGTGCTCATAAAAAATAATTGTTCGCCAGGAAATTCAACCCGAATAAAGGTAGGACTTTGTTTGTCTTCTTGGTACTCCAATCGGGACGGATGATCTGCAATCACGATTTCGTAACCTTTTTTGTCCACGATTTCTACATCAAATTCTTGTAATAGTAAAATGCACCTTAACAGTCGGGATTTTGCATCCTGTTTTTTAAGCAAGTATCTAATTGCTGCATGGTCAGAAAAAAAGCAGTTACTTTAGAACCAATGAGATATGAGCGAAATTTTTCTAAAGCGAATACGACGGCTAAAAATTCCTTTTCGGTGGTCGTATAGTTTTTCAGTGCTTCGTTCATCATTTTACTTGCATAAAATATCGGATGAATGAGTTTCTCACCTCTTTGGCCCAACATGGCTCCTACTGAATAATCGTTGGCATCACACATAATGAAAAAGGGTTTGTCCAATTGTGGTGTAGTCATTATTGGTGCAGAGATTAAAGCAGTTTTTATTCTATGAAATGCGTCTTGACATTTTTCATCGAAATTGAAGGTACTGTCTTGTTCTAGAAGTTCGCACAAGGGTTTTGTAATTTTGGAAAAATCCTGTATGAATCTTCGATAAAAACCTGCATGCCCCAAGAAACTGCGAATTCCTTTGACATTCGTAGGTTTTTCCAATTTTTCAATGACATCGATTTTTGCCTTGTCCACTTCCATACCGTCCTTAGAAATTCTGTGTCCTAAAACGATTCCTTCTGTGACCATAAAATGGCATTTCTATGTAAAGGTGACGGATTCAATATGCTTAACACATAGGTTCCGGAGGAAAGAAGAAGCAGCTTGACTGTAAAGGTTTGGGATGTTGCCGAAAGCTACTTTAATAAACAGGTGTAGAGAGGAACGAAGTCGAGACTGTAAAGGATCGGAACGAAGTCGAGACAGAGTTGTAGAAGGTGTAGAAGGAATCGACCAATAGGGTAGAAGTTCCCAATTTAGGACCAGATTTGTTTCTTCGCATCTTTGTAACACTTTGCGTAAATTTTCCAAACATGTAGGGAATAAATTTCCAAATACGGTAAAATCATCCATAAACACATCGACACATTTTTCTATCATGTTAGAGAAAATAGCCATCATGCACCTTTGAAAAGTGGCTGGTGCATTACATAGCCCAAATGGCATTCGTCGGAAGGCGAATATTCCATAGGGGCATGTGAAGGTTGTTTTCTCTTGGTCTTTCGGGTCTATGGTGATTTGGTTATATCCTGAGTAACCATCTAAGAAGCAGTAGTATTCTTGACCTGCCACTCTATCTAACATTTGGTCTATGTATGGGAGAGGGAAATGATCTTTCCTAGTGGCTGTATTTAGCTTCCTATAGTCCATACACACACGCCAACCAGTAATGGTTCGCGTGGGGATTAATTCGTTGTTTTCGTTTTTAACAACCGTTGTACCTCCCTTCTTGGGCACACAGTATATTAGACTTACCCATTTGCTATCAACAATCGGGTATATTACTCCTGCATCCAACCATTTAATTATTTCCTTTTTTACTACTTCTTTCATGGTGGGGTTCAATCTTCGCTGGTGCTCCACTGAGCGAAAAGTTTCATCTTCCAGTTGGATTTTGTGCATACACAAAGCTGGACTGATTCCTTTTAAATCAGCGAGTGTCCACCCAATTGTTTTTTTATGTTGCCTTAATAAAGTTATTAAAGCTACTTCGTTTTCGTCAGATAAATTCGTGGAAATAACTACTGGTAGGGTTTTATTATTACCTAGGAAAGCATATTTTAAATGAGTTTTTAAAGGTTTGAGTTGTACTTCTGGGGGTTCTAGGATAGATGGTTTCAATGAAAATTTTTGCTTCTCATCACTAGTAGGTAAATTGATAAATTCAGAGTGACATAACTCAGATTCGTTGTCTTGCAAATTGTCTTCTGCCAGTTTTAATGGTAGCATTTCTTGACTGAGTCTATCGTCTATAGTGTTGATGGCTGAGCACTCTTCCTTTTCGTTCGGTATTCTCATAGAGTTGCAAATTTTGAATTTGATTGCATCATCATTCATTCGCAATGTGATTGTCCCTTCGTCGACGTCGACCAAGGTTCGACCAGTTTTTAGAAATGGTCGTCCCAAGATGATAGGAATGTGTTCATCTGCATCATAGTCTAAGATTATGAAATCGGCAGCGTGATTGATCTGTCTGCTAGCTGAATGGTTACCGTAGTTGGTTGAACTTCTCCAATGTCAAATTATTTGAAAATTGATAGTAGCATCAAATTATGTAAAGACCCGACCCAAAATATGGTCCTAAACTCTCCAATGTCAAATTATTTTTCATGTGTTTTAACTAGAAAGAAAAGAAGGGATTTAAATTGGAATTTGAGGGGAAATGAAGATTAAATAAAAGAAATGTATTTTTCCATGTGTTTTAATATTAAGGGGATTTTAAAAGAGTTTAAAAAGAATTAACATAGTTTTTAGTTTTAAGAAAAGAAAAATAATTTCAAGTTGGTTTTAGTGAGAATTATTGAAGGGATGTAATAATAATAAAAAGAATTGGAAAGAGTAAATGAATTGTATTTTGGGGTGAATTAAAGATGAAATGGGTTTTCGAAGTTAAGCATTTGGGGAAAATCCATTTAGGCAATTAGAGGAATTAAAAAAAAAAAAAAAAAACCCTCCCCTTCTCTCTCTCTTCACCTTCGATCCATCTCTCCCTCTCTCGACCTAAACAGCGCCGCGCTTCTTGGTCCGTCGCCGTCTGCATTCGACGCTGCCGCTTGCCTCCGCCGTTCAGCCGCCCGTCGTCGCCGTCCGTCCCGTTTTGTTGCAGCCGTCGCGCGCCGCACGACCAAGTTAGCAGCTGCAGTTCTTCGCGCGAGCACGCCCCAGCGTCGAGGCTCGGCTCAACGAGCGTCTCTGCCTTCAGTTCGCGCGCAGCCGCCGAGAGCTTCTCTACCAGCAGCCTCGTGGTGCGATTTCTCAGCCCGTCCTTGTCCCGTGACAGCCGCGTTTTCTGCCTCGCTTGGTGTCGTGTTCGATGTGTTTGAGTTTTGGGTAAGTTGTCTCAGCTTCGTTCATGGTTCTTTTGGCATTGCTTTCGGTTTGGTTGTTTACTACGAAATTGTGGTTAGGTGGTTCTTCAAGCGTGTGTTGATTGGAGCGTGGGTTCGTGTTCGCCAAGAGTTTCGGCAGCGGTTTAGACTCGATGTTCGGGGTAAGTTTAGTTGTCGTTTTGAAGGTTTTAAGGGGCTGTTCTTCGCCTATTTTTAGAGTG
>JBBMEF010061004.1:0-11618 GCA_037832685.1 Sicyos baderoa | reverse complement strand
TCAGCTTTACTTAATCCAGCTTAACTTAATCCCTGCACCAAACACAGATTAACTTAATCCCCAGACTAACTTAATACCTATTAATTTAATCCTAATCTCTCCACCAAACACGCCATAAGGGTTCACAACTATCACATTTTAGGGTTGTTTGGATGAAGATTTATGGAATAATTGTATACTTTTTTTTTTAGAAAAAAAATGAAATGATTGAAGAAAACAGGTTTATAGACTCATTTTTAATAGCTAGTTTAAATTTTTTATTGAAAAATTACAAACAATAACTTAGGGGGGGAAGTTTTATGTATAGCAAAAATGGAGCAGAAAATTGCATCTATAGTACATTTTTATTAAAAATTGGTTTATAGAAAAATTCCAAGTGATTGATAATCTCAATCACTTAACAAACTGATTGAATACAATCAAATACTATGATTGATATCAATCACTTGAAATTTTAGTATAAATTAATTTTTTGATAAAAATGTGATATAATTCTAATAGAGGATTTTAAAGTTGGTATAAGTACAAATTCTCTAACTTATTTGGGTGCAATATTTTTAGGTTGGTTTGTAATCTTTTCTAATAAGATATTTATGAATTTTTTTAATCTAAAATAATCTGTCGTTGGTTAAAATTTCAAATAATTTTTTATGCTCAAGACTTTCTTGGATATTATTACTTATTTTTTCTTTTTTTCTTTTTTCTTTTAAATTTTTATTTTTATTTTATCAAAATACTATTTATTTTTCTTTGATAATATCACCTCTCCTTTTAGCTTTTTCATGTATATTTTTGTAAAAGTGATCAATTATTTAAATAAAAATAATGATATTAGATAGATAAAAAGAAGACAAATAATTTTTTTAAAATGAATTATAAAATAATTGTCCATTTTAAATAACAAAATGGAATTTTAAAATACAATATTATGTTAATGATAATATTTTCTCATTAATTAGTTGAAAAATTATGACACAAAAGCCGTTGAAAAAAGACAAAGATAATTTTCTTTAACAAAACAAAATGTTTTGCGAAAATAACATTAATTTTAAATGATAAAATATATTTTAAAATTTTGATATTATGCAAATAAAAATATTTTTTTGATTAACTAATTGAAAATTGAAGATATTATATAAATAAAAGGAAATTTGTTATGTATACCAAGTTTATGGCCCCCTATTAAAATTATAGCACATTTTTATCAAAAATTCGTTTATATCAAAATTTTGAGTGATTAAATTCTATCGAACTCAATCAATAACTAGTGATTGAACTCGAGCAGTTTGTTAAGTGATTGAGCTCAACTGATTGAGTTCATTCACTAGTTATTGATTGAGTTCAATCACTCAAAATTTTGGTAAATGTGCAATTATTTTCAGTTTTGTGCTATAGATGCAATTTTTTAGCCAATTTTTATTATACATGAAAAATCTCTTAAATAAAAAGTATAAAATAAATTACAAAATATATTTTCTAAAATACGATGTTTAATGAAAGAGTAGTATATATGTATATATATAATATATTGAAAGAGTTTTTTTTATTTTTTTTTTGTTTTGACATTACTATAGTGAAAGAGTTCACTATTTAGAGAGAGTGCAATATTACATCACAATCATACGTTTAATTTAAAAAATCAGTATTTTGGATAAATTGATGGTCACGTATGATGCAGCTAGCTGCTCCATAATTACTCAAAATGCATGTTTAAAATAAAATACAAACGCTCGTTCACAAAAATGCATTCCAAACTGCTACTTAAAGTATTTGAATGTTTAATCCAAAAAATTATAATAAAAACCACAATTTTTATATTTGAGAATTTGACTAAAAGTTTAAATACTTTAATTGTTAAAAAAAAAAAAAAAAAAAAAAAAAATCAAACCTAAGTAAAAATAGTGTGTAAACATTATTTCAAAAATAAAAAATTAAGGTCGTATTTAACAACAGAAATAGCTTTTAAAACCTTGTTTTTTTATTTTTTGACTTCACGGATTTGCTTCTCTCCTATGGGGAAAACGCCTAAGTTTAGCTAGGGAAATGTGTCCACACTCTTTATACAGAGTGCTTTGTTATCCTTCCCAACTGATGTAGGATTCCCCTATGGTTTCCACCTCTCCTTAGTATTAGTATTCAACTACTTTTTTATAGAAAGATATACATTATAAAAATTGGAACACATGGTAGAAAATTTGAGTAAAAATTACTTTAAATTTCGAAAAAAAAAAATTATGAATTGGACGTAAATCATTTAGATCAAAAGCAAATCTAAAAGAAATAAAAAGAGATAGTGATGCATGTACTTGAGAATTCAAAAAAGAAAAAGATTTTAAGGTGGGAGAGTTGGCATAGAAGCCAACATGAGCTGTTGCATTAGTATATGTTCAATAACTAAGAAATTATGGGTTCGAGTCCTTCTACCATCCAATAATCTTAAAAAAAGAAAAAGTTGTCATAGAATTACGGATGAAGGCGACATGATATGGCCCAATGGGCCTGCCAATGTGGGTGTCTTGTGATCCAGATGAAGTTTGTCTTGTTATGTCAGATCCAGGTTAATAGAGTTGAGATTTTGCTTCAAATCCTTGGTATCACACTATCATCAAAACATTACATCTCAAATCCCTCATTTTCAATTCCATTTATTTTAATCAATCAATTCAATAGGAGCTAATCAATCAATTCAAATGGATCTAGTAATTGTATTTTCAAGTAAATAATTATAAAATATATCTTCTTAATCCTCAAATATATATAGTATGTTTTTTTAAGGATAATAATCGGTGACCATGGTATTAAATTGAATTTCCACCAAAAAATGAAATCATCAAACTATCCATACTTTTAGTGTTTATATAGGAGGTTAGTTCTAACACAAATATGTAAATGTTAATTCGTTGTTGTTAATGACAATGAAAAATATGTAAACTTCATTTAAGATAAATAATAATGTTGATTGATATAATTTAATAACACAATCTATCAACTTACATTTTTGGGTTGACCAATAATTTAACACTTTTCATTTGGTATTAGAGATCAAAAATCATATATTCAAACTTAGGTCAAGTCATTTCCTTTTTAATTAAAATTAAATTTCATACTTGGAACAATTTTGACAATTTTAAACTAATTAAATTAATTTTTTCTTTTTTTATTATATTTTTTGTTGTTGATAGGTGATTCAACCCTTTTTAATAAGATAACATAGTTTTCTTCTAATTTTACACATGGATTAGGGGTGGGGGGCAGTTGCATAAAATAATTGATTCAATAATAAATGATTTAATGTGGACTAATGCCTATTATCTTTTAAATGCTCGACCCTACTAGCCAGCATGTTATTTTTCGGATTATTATCAATATTGCACGTACAAAATGTTAATTATAGAGGATTATGTTCCAAAATAGATGAACAATTGTTTTCTTAAGTAGACATGCTTATTGATTATTGTTTTTTCTTTTATTTAAAAAAAAACTAAAGTTATTAGTTGGAAACTGGGATTGTCGGATTATGTTGTAACGATTTCAGGACAATTAACGTGTTTTTTTAATTATACTCATACTTTAATCTATCATTAATTTATTTTTCTCATTCTAATTAATATAAAAGGTTGTTAAAAGTTGAAGTATTCTATTTCAAAAAAAAAGAAATTCAAGTGTTCAATAATCATGATGGGAGAAGGTAGTCTCGGGCGAGAGCTTTACACTCTGTTGAAGCACTGGATCAGGACCCAATCTACAAGCATACTTGGAACCTCCTCGCAGAAATGTTTTCCCCCTTCTATTCCTTTTGGGTTGCTTTTAAAAGTGTCTCTAAATAATATAAATATATATACACGGCGAGAAAAATAAAATAATCGTGTGAGAATAAGATTATTATAATTTATAAGCATTGTTTTTTAATTTAGAAGGGGTCTCGAATTTGTAACCTATTGATTACTACGTTATACAAATTGCACTAATTTTACTTTCTACGGAAGCATATTAAAATTTGAATATATTGAAGGAAAATTGTACTCGATAGTCAAATTTTACAAAATAATTACAGATGTAGGCAAATTTGAAAAAATTTGCATCCATAGTCAAATATACAGCATAAATAATACTCATTATATTGTATTATGTATTAGTTATTCAGTATAAAAAAGTATTACTTTATACCGTATATTTGATTATGGTTGCTAAATTTTTTAAAATTTGCCTAATATTGTAAATATTTTATCAATTGGCCTATTCCTGCAAAAAAAAACCCCTATATTGAAATGGTGTTTACTAACAATGGATTATAGTTAAGATATGATCATTACATGTTTTGAGAGTGCAAAAAATAACGATATAGAGGGAATCACATTACCTATATAGATAACAATTGTAGAGAACAAAATGTTATTTATTGAGAAATTAATATTAATTATGAAAAGAATAAAAAGTCGTTATAAAAATATATCATGTAGAAAATGAATAGTGATTATGATAAGAATTATAATGATTATGAGAAGAATGATTGTTAGATGATACAAATATAAATAAAAAAAATGCTTTTTTTTAAAATAAATAGGACTAAAAAATTATTTGGCATCTCCCATCTTAATTCACTTGTCCCAAACACTTCCTTAAGTTAGTTTATTTAGATAAAGAAACAAAAGTAAGAATTTAAAGAGAGAAAAAGTCACCATAGATATTGTAGCATTTGAGTCGATCATTGTATTAAAGGTATGGATGAATAGGGTACATAGTACAACTTAAAGTAAAACATCTTTTGAAAAAGGATGGATAATGTGAGAAAGTAAAGACATGATTCACAAAATAATGACCCATTTAATCCTTTTTATACAAATGATTGAACAAAGAGAGTTAAAAGTAAGAGATGACCAAATAAAGGCCTAATCAAGTTTAACAAAAAGTTGAAAAGTTAGAGATAGAATATGACCAAATATAAATATGATGAAGTTAGACAAAAGAGGGGCATTGCCATTTGGAAGGGTGAGGATGTTTGTTAAAATGAAATAATTTGGGTCTCATTTTTGTTTCTTCTAAAGAACAGAGAATAGACATTGCACATGTACCAAACCCCTCCACAAGGATGCATGTCCTATTTATGTTAAGTATAAATAAGGAAGAAAAAAAAAAGTCAAAGAAATCCTATTATATGCGAATCTTAAATCAATTTCCGAATATAAATATGATGGTAAAACAGAATTGAGTAAATAGAAGAGGAGACAAGATTTATGATTGTTCGGGAAGATTCATTTCATTCACTGTCGAACTCTAGAGCCAATTTTCATTATTTCAATACAAAATACAAATTGGAAGTGAGGAAGAACAATGCTCACATCCTCACAAAATACTCTCAATCTCTCAAATGTCTCTCTCAAAGGAAATTTGCCTCGTCAAGATGCTTAAATAGAGTGTTACTATTTACAACCAGCACAAACTTCATAATATCAGTTGACAAGAGTGTTGTTGATCTTGAACAAGACAATTGTTGTCTCATATATTAAATCACAAGCACAAATGAACCTCATATTTGGTTCGATCAAAAATAGATTTGTTAAACAATACTAAAACACCTCGATTATCAAAATATAGAACAGTGCATGTGTATTCACAAGTTCAAAAGCAATTCCTTAACCAAACTGATTGTCTAACTGATTCAACATAATAAACAAAATATCTAGCTTCAGCAGAATAGAGAACAACAACAGACTTCAAATTCAATTTCCAATTGATCACACTTCCATAGATTATGAACACATACAAAGAAGTATAAAAAAAAATCATCATAAATCAATTTCTACAAATACCCAAAAAAAAAAAAAAAAAACCATTGCCTTAATAGAACCAAATAGTTGTATCAAATGTTCATTCAAAGTTTCATACAAGAAAATTCAAGTAACAATCAAATGGACAATTAGTGAAAATACTCTAGAATAATCAATGTCCTATTCTTGTGTGAAACCTTTGCCCACAAGCTTATCCTTACAAGGAGGTTTATACAATTTTTTAAAGCACCTACAAATGACAAATTTCAAAATAAGATATATTTGGTAACAAGTAACCAAGTCTTATCGTACCAAAGAAAATCCATCTTTCTAACTAAACTTCAATCCAAATTTCAAACCAAATTCAAATTATGAACAGCAATGTATTATTTAACTCTATTTTGCCAAAATTTCATGGTGGTGTTATAAATGATCTTTATCTATCTTTAATCATTTGCTAAGACTGAAATTGTGAGGGTAAAAAATAGAAACATGATTTCTTTGAAAATAAATGATCAAATATCAAGGAAAAATTTATAATACCACCATAATTTGAATGGATAGATATTGCAGAAGTCTATCGAACTTATGTTTTTAACTATAAAACTAATAAAAGAGAAATTAATAAGAATGCAATGCTCACGAAATGGTATATCCAAAGGTTGAGATTTAACTTCACCAACAACATCACTGTCTAAAAATAATTTCAATTTTTTTGTCAATTTAACAGAATTATTCTTAGTGACTAATAATGTTCAATTACTAGACTCGCAGGTACAACCTGTCTTATCACATATATCAAATTTCTTGTTAATCATGGAACCTATCTAACTCATGACAGAACCTTGGTGTCCCATCATCCAAATTCAACTTAACTGAGTTAAGGTGTTCAAACAACCCGACAACTTGAGTTACCTGAACCAATCCAACCAAATTTAACAAATAGGGTTAGGTTAAGTACAGTTTTGGGTTGAGTTGAGTTCAAAGTCATGAAATTTTCATGGGTTGAATTGGGTTAAGAATTAACCTAAAATTAACCAAATCTAACCCGACCAACCCGAATTTATTATTTTGTTTAATAAATATTTTTTTTTTGTACATATAACATAATTATTTAGATTATATGTATTTATTATATTTAATTATTATTGTTAAATTTTTTATTTTTCAACATGTTTTAATTTTTTTTAAAGTCTTTATAATGATCTTGATAAAATTATATACTAAATTATGTTATCTATTTTTGTTGGTTTTAATTATCTATTGAGTAAAACTCTCCTACACATGCATGTGTAGGGGAGCCATACTTTTTACTCATATGGTACCATTGGATGCCACAAAAGTTACTTTTATAAATGAAAATATTTTATTGTGGTGGAATTTTAAAAGTAGGCTCCCTTACACATGCATGTGTAGGAGAGTTTTACTCTTATCTATTTGTTTTAAAGAAGTCGAATTATGTCACCTATTTTTGTTGTTTTAATTATCTATTTGTTTTATGTTATATAGATGAGATTTTCTATATGAACCATGCTAGAAGTATTAATAGTGAGTGACTTTTAATTGAATGTTTTGCATATTGAATATTTATATCATTTTATTAACTTTGATAATTATTAGAGATTGTTTTTGTTTATGTATAAAGTATGACTAATTTGATTAAAATATAATATATATATATATATACCGATGACTCAACCCAACTCGAGAATATAGGGTTGGGTTGGGTTGAGTTGTTTATTTAATTGGATTGGATTGAGTTGAAAAAATGAACAACCTGAAAATTTGGATTTAATTCTAAACCTCTTCAACCGAACCCAACTCAATCAAACTCATGTTCACCCCTAAACTGAACCAATTAATTCCTTTAATTTCACAATATTGATCATTATCCATAATTACCTTACCACCCTCACATTCAACAAAATCAATAAAAAAAATATTTAAAATGAAGCATATGGAAAGAACAACTAGAATAAAAAGAAAAAAGAAAAAAAAAGCCATGACTAACATTGTCTATAGAATCACATGTTCCAAAATCTTTACTAACTCTATATTATCTTTCTTGACAGGCAATTTGCCTTTACTTTTCAAAACATGGCAGTCATACTTAATGTGTCCTCCTTTTTACTATAATAACAAATAATCTTATGATTTTGATTTCTATAGTGGAAGTTGATTTGTAATAAGAGTTACTTGAATTACTAGACCCTTTTTTAACTAAAAAAACTTACAAATATTTTTTTTTCGACTTCATTTCTAAATCTTTAGATCTAAAAGAATCTAGAACATCTAAAGTAAGTATCCCTACCATACTTTATCACTAATTTGATCTCTTTAAACATATCAGACAATGAATTAATAAGAGTTACAACTTGTTTTTCATAATGTAATTTTTCATTATTGTCAACCAAAGCTTCACAATTTTTTATCAAAGTCATCAATATTCTCTTACAAACCTTGTAACTTATCTATGTGGAAACTAAATAATCTCTGGAAAATTTTATTGGTCTATTTTTTTTTTAAAGCCCAATACACTTTCAATATTATTCACCATATGCAACACACTATCAATAAATGCAATATGAAATTTCATAAATTCCAGCCTTATCCTCTTCAAACATAGTAGTAGGTAAGCTTACTTGGATAAAATGTCTCCGCTATATTTTGTTGAACGACAAAAGCTTTCATCTTTTTCTTCCATGGACTGAAATCAAATTTGCCATCGAACTGATAAAACTTGAATGTCATGAACATCTAACTAAAAAATCTGGAATTAAAATCTTCAAACCAATACGAAGTCTGAAAAAAAATATTTCATCTAATTTTTTTTTCCGTCAAAATGCTTGATGCCTACAAATGCCAAACGAATAACAAAATCGAAAAGCCAAAATGTGAAGCACCTCATAAGAAATCATGAAAATCACCTCTAATTAACTTATTTGCTTAAAACACAAAGAAAACTACAATCAATGATAATAAGCTTATGATGCAAGAATTGATCACCAAAATACTAAACCTTAAAACGAACAAAGATTTGGAAGTCTAAATTGAAATTCTAGCTTTTCGATGAACTCTCATAACAATGGCTCTAATACCAATTATTGTATGCAAATCACGAACCAAAATATAGCCGATATAAAAACAAATATGAAGGTAAAAGAAAATTGAGTAGATGCAGAAGGAGAAGACAAGATGTATAGTGCCAGGAAAATTCCTTACATTCACGGTCGAAACCAAAAGCCATTTTCTATTACAAAATAGAAAATACAAATTGGAGGTAAAGAAGAACAATGCCCAAATCTTAAACCTCACAAAATGCTCTCAATCTCTCAAATGCCTCTCTCAAAGGAGTTTGCCTCATAAGGATGTTCAAAGAAGGTACCACTTACTGCACTCTGAGTACTCTGTTAATTTACTTAAAATGATTTCATTGCATGTAGATGAACACGTAGCCCTTAGTCGAATTTAATGAATAATGTTTGGATTTCGTTTATGGTTCATTGAATGAATGACTATTTTGTTTTTAAATATCTCTAGTCAGGGAAAGTATATTGAAATGAATTTGTTGGAAAAGGTGGCTTGGAAACAGGGACAGGTTCCAAATGTTTGAACAGTTTGAATGTTTTTAAATTCTTAAGTTTGGATGTGGAATCTAGATATATTCAACTTGTTGTCTATTTAAATTCTGTTTTGAATACATGCATGTGGTAAAGACTAGGTTTAGTACTGTTATTTCGGTCGGGTCTTTACAATTTACTTGCATTCACATTATTTATCTTCATTAATAAAACTCAAAATCTCTTTTAAAATATTTCCTTTTTCTTTTGACCTTTGATTTATACTAAATTTGACCAAATCCTTGTGGAATCGATAAAATATAAATACTTATCACTTAATGCACTCTCGACTACGTATAATTGCGTAATGCTGCGATTATGAACATAGGGACTTTAATCAATAAAGTCTTGTCTTTCTACAATCTAAAACATTCATAGTCATACTACACTGTGAGCCGCAGTCAAGTTTTTGGCGTCGTTGTCGGGGATTGGTAACATAAATTCAGTATAAATTAAGGGTGGTATTTCATGCAGGAAACTGATTTGTTTAAACTAACCGCAGGAACATGATGACATCATAAGTACTACGAGAAGGGTAAATGAAGAAATTTCCATATCCACTACGCCTTGAATATATATATATATATAATCCATCGACCAGGTAAAGAGTACACGCATTTCGCATTCTTGGAATGCGAAATCGTATTTCCAACACTGGCAATAGAGAAGTCGCATCAGATGATATCAACCGATGTCATGCGACAAGTGCACATTATACATATTTCTTACTGAGAAGACCCTATGTTTAAATGCTTTATAGGATTTAATTAGAATTTTCACAGAAGTTTTATTTATTTATTTTGTTTTTAATCATGATTATACTCTGACGTTGAATAGACAGTAACCCAAGCAACGACATGCAACAGTAAAATTTATTTCCGTTGGGCGTCTGCCGCATCAATTATGGGCACGTTTGGCCCATAGACAAAGGAGGAGTTGGGAAGGAATGTGGGCCAATTTTATGTTTGCCACATGGATTTCCATAAGTCCATCCAACTCCACGCGTGGGTCCCATATTTTTATTTAAATATTAAAATATTAAAAAACTACTCAATATCTATTTTTTTATTTAAATAAAAACTTCAACAATTCTCTTTCCATCACATCAAACATAACTATCCTTCCCCCCAAACATAATCTTTTCTCTCTTATCTTCTCTTCTCATCCCAACCCAACCCAACCCAACCCATCCCTTCAAAGCCAAACATGCCCAGGGTAAAACGGTAACTTTCAAAAATCTAAATTCGGCACGAGTATAAATAGGGGATCAAGTCGACGATTCATTTACGCTCGCAAATCATTTTCATTTGAACTTCTGGAAACCCTAACGGTCCGACGATCTTGAACTTGCAATCGTCTTGTACTTTATTTGATCTACTATTATTTTCTTTGTTTCGACTAATCTTCGTTTCAGGTATTATCAATGGCATCAAGCAACAAGGTTTCATCCACTGCTGCTGGGCAAGTTGTTCCAGAACAACTTGTTGAGCAAGGAACCAGTGGAACATAAACGACGTTTCAAGAAATCGCCGAATTAGGGCGAGGAATCTGTGCAGATACTGATAGAGCAGCAGTAGGAACTCAAGCTGGAGAAGACTTGGGATCAGGGAGTCAACAACAGTTGACTGATGCTGTCATCACCCAAACAGTCGAGGCCATGGTAACGTCAATAGTAAATGACACACTTGATGAGGAGGCCGACTTGCGGACAACGAGGAAGATCAAGCAGGAAATCAACGAGAGAGAAGACCAAGCAAGAGAGGAAATGTTGAGGAAGGATGAAGAATACGCTTGGAAATTGGCCGAAGCCGAAGGCACGATGCCAAAGAAGGGAAGAAAGCCGACTAGGAAGGAGAAGAGGAAGATGATTGCTGACCCTGAATCTTCAAGAGAAGAACCAGTGAAACCCCTGAAAAGAAAAAGGCGTGCAGTTTTGACCATTACCTCATAAGAGGCTGCAGCTGAAACAGTTCCAGAAACCAAGGGAAAGGATCTACCAAAGTTCTTTCAGGAACAAGGTTTTGCGGAGGATGGACTATGGTAGGATTTCAAAAATGTCCCACATTGGAAGTGGAAGAGTCCAACATCAACATAAAAGAGATATGTGTTACTCCCCTCATAGTCAATTGATTTTGAGGTGGAACCCCATATTCTCTAATAAATATCCTATCAAATTATAGAGAATATATAATAATATTCAAATGTTAAACCTAACATATCCTAGAGAATA
>JBBMEF010060983.1:0-11620 GCA_037832685.1 Sicyos baderoa | reverse complement strand
GTTATTTATAACAATCAATGTAAATACAATCCTATTCAGGTTACTAGTATAAAGCGAGTAGACATGCTGGTTAACAATAACATACAATGCATAAACAGGTAGGCATGCTCGAATAACAATCATCAAACAATTATAGGAATAGGTAGGCATGCTAGTGACAACTACATACAATTTCCTAGGTAATAATGGAGAACATGCCAACAATTATTTATCAACAATAAAACAAGTATCAATCTAAGTGCAGGGTCCACACAACCCCGAAAGAGAATCCTTACCTGGATTAACGAAATTACAGAACGCAAGCAATTAATCCTAAGCGACGACGAACAGTACAAAAATCCTAGCAATTAAATATAGATAATATTAAAATAACTAAATATTCTAAAGGCTAGGATAGCCCCTATCGAATCCAAGCAGCAGCGAACTAAAACGAGTACTAAGCGAAAATACCCGAAGCGATGGAAGGAAGCTACTCGCTCGCGGTTGCACGCGCGAGCGAACGACTGACGAACGACGAAGCTGGCGGTCTCGGGCGTGACGGATCCGCGGAAACGAGCACGGCAGCAGGTGCGACTGGGACACTTCCTTCGCAGCAGCGGGCTATCGCGAGCGGCGGCTTGGCGTGACCGAGAAGCAACACAGTAGCTTGAGTTTGTCGGAACGATCGTCGAGTGCGAAGAATACCCCTGGAACGGAACAAGGAACAGCAGCGAACTTGAGGAAACGAACCCACAAAACACAACCGGAACCGCAAAAGAGAAGTAATCTAAAACAGTGGCTTACCTCTCGAACCCGATGCTAAAAACAAGAGCACGAATCCGACGCTAGCAGCAGCAACAAACCTTACGGCAACCCCCTTCGCTACACGAAAACACAACCACGAGATCGACAAACCCCTTACGGCAGCGAAGATCAATCTGCTTCGGCGAATGTTGCCAATATGAAAGGAGGTGGTTCACAATGGTCAAAACAGCACAATAGTATCTCGACCGGTTCCCAGCAACATAATTTTTTAGGCCAGCAATCACATCGGGGAGGTCGTGGTGGTCGAGGTCGCGGTCATTGGAACAGTAATAATAACATTGCCAATAAACATTGTTATGTGTGTGGCCGCATAGGCCATACTACTAATATTTGTCATGACAGGTATATTCCAAATCAGAGTCGACCGCCACAACATAGCAATCAGTATCGACCACATGGTCCGTCACACTATGATAACTAGTTTGCAGCCTCTGGTTCCTCAGGCCCTGCTCGTCCTCAAATATTTCATGCTCAACATAGTTCCAACCCGTTTGTTGCTAGTGCTGAGACTGTCGCTGATCCACATTGGTATCTTGACAGTGGTGCCTCGAATCATGTGACATCTGACTACAACTACATGGCCAACCCTACTGAGTATGGAGGTAATCAAACTGTTACAGTTGGTAATGGTGAAAAACTTTTAATTACGCATGTTGGTACTTCATATTTTCCTACGGCTAGTGGTAGTTTAAAACTTGACAACATGTTGTGTGTTCCCTCTATTGCGGAAAACTTGATCAGTGTGTCTAGGCTCGCCACAGATAATGATGTTTTTGTGAAATTTCATGGGAATTGTTGTTTTGTGAAGGATACTTGTACGGGCACAGTAGCTATGACGGGGGAGCTTAAAGATGACTTGTATCAGATTGCGCCTGCTGGGGGCATGACTCGAGAGCTCTGTGCAAACTCTGGTATCTCGATGAATTTAGTTAGTAGTCCCTTCATTTGCTCTGCATCTATTTTATCTAGTGATAGGTCAGTTAATGTAGCAGTGTCCAGTGATATTTGGCATCAACGCCTAGGACATCCGTCTTCTCGAATTTTGAAGAATTTAGCAAGTACTTTTGTTTTTCCGTCAATTATGAATGATAAGTTGAATTTTTGTGAGGCCTGTAAATTGGGCAAAATGCATGCACAACCTTTCTCTTTGTCTCATTCTCGTGCTCAACACTTATTTGATATTGTTCACACTGACCTGTGGGGACCAGCCCCGGTTGCGTCCTCTGATGGGTTTCGTTATTATGTGCACCTTTTAGATGACTATAGTCGTTTTGTGTGGGTATATCCGTTAAAATTGAAGAGTGACACTATTAGTGCATTTCAACACTTTGTCTCTATTATTCAGACCCAGTTTGGGTGTTCTATTAAGGTGTTGTGGTCTGATAACGGAGGCCTCTCATTGTTTAACTTACTTCAACCTAATTATTTTTTAATAGTTACTTTTATTTTCTCTATCATTTGCCCCTCGACAAAAGTTCCAATTATTCATCATATAAATGTTTTTTAGTGTATATTTTGAGGTTAATCAAGAATTAGTGTCAAAATACGTTAGGATTGTTTAAATCGAATATAGCAATATCGTAGCAAAAAGAGATTGAAAATAAGAAGAGAAAGAACGACAAAATAATTTTTCATGAAAAACCCCTAAACAAATTTGGGTAAAAATCACAGGCAAGGGTAGAAGAATTTTATTATAAAAATAGAGTTACAAACTTTCTCTCTTACAAAGTAGCAACAAACTCTTTTATAAGGAGAAACTCCCTCTATTTTTATCTCACGCTCTCACTTACTTAGATATGAGATGTCTTGGGAGATTTTGGGATGAGTTGCCCACAAATGGCATCACCTATTTATAGTACACATAAACTTGGGCTCCAAGTAGATCCTATGTCATAAATTGGCCACATCTTGCCTTCATAATCAAGCAAAACACATGGTCTCAATTTTGCCACAACTTCACTTTGGACAAAGTCATGTATGATCTAGATCTTTCTTCAACAATCATGGACAAAGTGTGTTCTAGAATTCTCTTCACCAATCTTAAACCAATGATGTTTTAGATTTCTCTTCACCAATCTTAGTTAATTGGTGTTCTAGAATTCTCTTCACCATTCTTAGACAAATGATGTTCTAGAATTCTCTTCACCAATCTAGAACGTATATGTATGATCTAAAACATTCCTTAACCATCTAGGATAAAGTTGAATGATCTAGAATCTTCCAATATTATTCAACATTCTCCCATTTGGAGATTTGATTGAAGATCTCAATCAATCTCCACACCATTATTTCTTCCTTGCCATCTCCATGTTGCTTATGTTCCTGCTAGGTCATTCGAGAATCGACACCAACTGAACGTGTCGACATATCCTCTGACAATAACGTCTGATCCTCCACAACACAATTCAACATTATATCGATCATTTAGTGTATCTAAGTATCCTTGCAACAACATTTTAATGCTCTCCACCAGCATTCGCCATATACCGACTATCTACTCCCACTGCGTGGGTAATGTCTGGTCTGGTACAACTTCTAGCGAACATTAAACTTCCCACTACTAATGCATACAGTACTCGAGACATCTCCATCCTCTCCACATCACTACTAGGGCACATCTTAGAGGATAACTTGAAATTAATAGAAATAATGATAGAAATTCGCTTATAGTCTTTCATGTTGAAGCGTTGCTATACCTTCTTCAAATGAGACAACCAAATCTGTCTATTATTTCTGTCTCGGTGAATTTGCATCCCCAGAATCTTGTTTGCTGGTCCAAGTCATTCATTCCAAATACCCTAGCCAACTAAGCCTTCAACTTTTCAAGACAATCTTTGTTGAGGTCTGCTACCAATATGTCGTCACCATACAACAACAAAATAACAAAATCTTTTCACCAACATATTGCCCACTTTTCACGCAATGCTCACACAAAAATATATCTTAGTGAGCCCTGAGAGTATATTTTGCTCTGCAAGAACTTTAACTCCTTGCTTCGACATGCGTCTAAGTTTCTGATGCCACATCTTTTGAAACCTTTCACTTGGACTACTTGAGACAACAAATGTCTCTCCCTTTTGCAAAGTCTCTGCCACTAGCATGTACAAGTTTGTGTCAATTTTTTCTCCCTTCATAAGTATCGGCGCTCCTATCAACCGCAACTTTGCAATCAAGGTCCTCAAATTGACTTAATGAGAGCAAGTTCTTTTCCAGGTCTTCTACGTGTCACACTTGATGAATTGTACAAGCAGTATTATCATGGAAGTTCAACTTGATAGTTCCAATACCGACAATCTTCAAGACATGGAAATTATAACTGAACAAAGATCCCCCTAAGACAGTTGCATAACGATGAAATCATTCTCGTCGAGAGGTCATGTGATAATGTCTCCTTAGTCGACGAATCATTCATCAACCAAACTCTTTCTTATTATCCTCCAAAATAGTGAAAAATATGTACACCATTTAGTTTAAATTTAGTATCTATGTTACAAAATTGAACATTTTTACCTCTAGACATTTAAAAAATAATTACGTTTAGTCTTTGTGTGTTTTTTTAGATTACTTTCATATTTATTTTATTTTAAAAATTAAATTCTTGTGGACACTAAAATAATGACTTCATCAATATATTAAAATTTAAAATTAGTCAAATTAACATTTTAAACAATATTACTTTATGTAACTAACAGATTTTTGTGATTTCAATGGCTAAACTTGAATATTATGGAAATGTCAAATGTAAAAGTATTCAATTTTGAAACATATGACCAAATTAAAACTAGACCACCAACTTAAGGACTAAAAATGTATTTTTTGTTTTTCTTTTTTCCTATTTTTCTTTTAAATAAAACAGAATAAATAGTATTAAAGCTTTTATTGGGTATCAAAATTGGAGCTCTTGAATCCATGTCAAATCAAAATGAAAATGTACTTCAATCAGCTTTGGCACTAAGTAGGGGAAGTGGGAATCTTAATAGGAAAAGCAAGTGGCTTCAATAATTGACATTTCTTCCAGTGGATCAAAGCCTCTAAAAACCAAAGTAATAACATCCCCCCTTCCACCATTCTGAATTGATTACCCATTCATTGCTAAAATCTGAAAGGCCTTTACAGTTGGCTAATGTAATCAAATCACAAAAACCAAATGGAACACTGTGGACAGGATAGGTTTAATTTCCAATGATAAAAGTGAAAAAGTTGAAGTTCAGAGATTAGGTTCTCAGAGTTTTTTACAATAAGATAATACCGAAAATAAAACTAGTTTGTAGCTCTCAAGAAGCTGAATATCCAACTTATAATCTTAAGAAAAAAAAATAGAATTTACATCCAAAAAAAATTATCTCATGAATCAACTATATATCCGAGAGATTTACGAAAGAAGAGGGAGAGGGAGACAATGACGAATCTCTGGAGGGCGCTAGGTGGAAAAAAGTGTGGAATCATCGAAAAAAAAGCTCGAAGTTAGAACTAACTCGACAGGATAGGTTCATCTAAACCATCTCTAATAGCAAACTCATGCACCTGGTTTTTTGCCATTGGCATCAATCTCAAACAAACAAGGGTTCTCCTCCTCGCATTCAGATAGCATATCAAAAAATCTTTCAGAGTTTAAAGAAATGAAAATGCTACTCAAGATTAACAATTGCATATATATAAATACACCTGATTCCATAGCTCTTTATTTCCAGAAAGTAACAGCCAAAGAAATGTTCAAAACCAGGAAAGAAAAATATATCCAAGGATCGCTTCAAGGTTACTGAAGCATCCAAAGTTATGGTGTCTCATTGAGTCTAAATTCTCAAGATGAAGACAAATGGGGTTTCGGAGAGGACAATTGATTAGAGTTGTAGCCGGAAGGCATAGTTCGTGACCTATGGCATCCTCCATATGTTATTCGCGATGAAAGTTGTGTTTTTCAGGAATATCAGCACAGCATTTCAAAGGGCAAGAGTTTTATGTGGGTGGTAATCTACATTAGAAAATCTTATGTCTTAAGAAGCTCTTGGTACTTTGTCAGCCAGTATGTTATCTGGGAGGACAAGCTCTGGTGGGGTTTCACGCACAACGCCCAGCATCGAATCATAATCTTCATCACGACGAGCAAACTTCTTGCGCAGAACCTTTTCAAATTCAATTTCATCAAAGCTCTTTACATTTTCAGCTGCATGAACCTGTGATAAGTTGGAATAATTAATGGCTGACTGGGAGAAAAAGGCCATCTCCTCTTCTGTAAGCTTCCTCAGGAATCTTGCTGGATTTCCTCCCCATACCTGTGATTGCATTACTCATAGTTAATAATTTATTTCAATCATGATAGTAGGGGAATACACGGGTTGGGTTGTTCGGGTTGAGGGAGATTTTTTAACCAACCCAAAAATTTGAGTTGGCAACTTTTCCAATCCAACCCAACCTGTTTATTGAAATAACCCAACCCAATCTTATATTTTTGGGTTGGGTAGGGTCATGTAATTCAGTTCAAATGAAAAAAAAAAAAAAAATAGAGGTAAGAAAACTTAATTCTTAATTTAGTTGAAATTCAGGAAATAAAGAGAGAATTCTAACTCAAGGTCTTTACAATTAAAAAAAAAGGAAAACTGATGTCTTTCCACAAAACACAAAAGAATGAAGGGAAAAGGTTAGACGAAAATCGAAGAGAGAGAAAGAGTGAAACCTGTGGCAGAATATTAATGGAAAAAAAAATAATATTAAAAAAACAGTGTTGATTAAGCTCGAACCCAGCTCAATAGTACAGGCATTAAGCCAACACGCCACCGCTGCGTTTGGTGCAATAGTATGTATAGGCATTAGTTCGAGTTGACTGAACCAAAATTAACCCAACCCAAGAACTGAACCGATTTTTTCGGTTATCCTTAACTCCAACCCAACCCTTGTATTTTGGGTTGCATTGTTCGGATTGTTGGTTCTTCTGTACACCCCTAAATGATAGAACCCAAGTACTTTTGATATCAGATAGGGTACATATCCTCCCATATTCCAACTTACCAAGACTTGAGCAAAAAGCCAAAAAGGCCCCCTCATCCCTCTATGCTAAGTCTAATTAGTTTATAGACTTCTTACCCACATCATAACCAACTATTGACTACAGGGGTCCACACCTCGAATCAGATGAGCTCACACACTAAACCGAACCCGATTAATCCTCTGTCTAATAAATAATTGGGGATCAACAAACAAGAGCAACTATCAAGATCCGAGCACCGATAAATACACTAATATCAAAGTAAAATGGTAGTATGGAGAGACCTCTCCACATGGGACCCTTGTATTCTGCCTCACAAGTGCTCCAGCAGCGACCATTGCATGTTTTTCTACGTATACTCCATCAAGCAATGTTGCTCCCATCCCCACAAATGCCTCGTCCTCAATCGTACATCCGTGTAACACAGCACTGTGACCTGTCTAGTTCAATTTGAAACCATAACACACACCTCTCGAGGAATGGATATTAACATCATTTAAACAAAAATTATATCACTCACCAACAGTAACATTATCTCCAATGATAGTTGGTAAAACCTTTCCACTCAAATTGGATTTTGCTACGTGAACTAAAGAGTTGTCTTGTATATTGGTTCCAGAACCAACACTGATACTGTTAACATCACCTTCATAATATTTAGCAGTTAGAAATATAAACATATGGTTTGAGAGAAGAAGATAGGGAAGAAAGAAACCCAAACTGATTTAACAAATGACTGCTAAATGGTCATTACAATGGTTCTAACTCAAACAAACTCAGGCACAAAAAATAGAATAGAGTAAAATACTTATCTGTCAAACAACAAGGTGGTCATTTTGCTCACAAAAAAAATTGTTTGTGATATTAAAATACAATTCCTGATAGATATAAATACTAACAAGCAAGCTTGCACAAACATGGTTCAATTCAATAGCTGCACGCCCGCATGCTTAATTACAACCTAAGACCTAAAATTTTCACTACACTCGCTGCAATGGCATTTTCCCAGCAATACCATGCAACCTAAAGTCATCAATGTAGCAACATAATTAAAATTTATAGTGACTGACTTGTGCCTTCTTCTGCCTTTTTCTTCTCATATTCTTGGCTCAAAGTAATTTCAAATTATCATATTTTAAATAGAGAAAAGTTTAGATCATGCCTGAAATTTGATGTCCACCTATGAGACCCAATTTGGGACACATTCTATTTTTCTATTTTCTCGAGTTTAAGTAATTTCAAATTATCATATTTTAAATAGAGAAAAGTTAAGATCATGCCTGAAATTTGATTTCCACGTATGAGGCCCAATTTGGGACACATTCTATTTTTCTATTTTTCTTTGACATTTGTGAAGGGGCCTTGGAAGGCCATATCGAAATATAACAACCTGATATACTCCAATATAAAACACAAGGTTAGGAGGGGGAACCAAATCCTTTTTTGGGAGGATATTTGGATTAATGACATGGCACTATCTAATAGATTCCCTCTTTTATATCATTTATCCTTGAAGAAATATGTGTGCATCAATGAGTTCATATCGCATGACTCTAGTCAATGGACAGTCCCTATGAGGCAAAATTTGAATGATAGAGAAGCGGATGAATGGGCATCTCTGAGCTTTATCCTTGATCAGATTGAATTAGATGACGATGATGATTTATGGATCTCGCCTCTTGAAAAAACTGGGATTTTCTCTTCAAAATCCCTTTACACTTTGACTGCCTCAACCGATGGATCTGGGATGGATAGGGATTTCTTTTACAAGCTATGGAAAGGGCCACAACCAAAGAAAGTTAAGTTCTTTATGTGGGAGCTTTGTAAAGGGACCATAAACACTAATGATAAATTACTGTTAGGAAAAAATGTCTCTCTCTTCCGATTTTTCTCTCTCGCCTCTCTCTACACCATTCATCACTACTGATCTTGTCTAACCTATCTCCCTGCCATGGAATCAGCCAAATATCCAAGGTTAGCAACGATTAAAAGGAAAGAATACTCTATAGATGTCGATCTCCGTTACAGGGGAAGCAGAGTTAAAATCACCGAAACCACCAGAGACAAATCCTTCTCGATCTCGATACAATGGGCATCTCTCACATGGATTCTTAAAAGCTTCTACACCCTGCTTGCAACTCCATTAAACCATAAGTTTTTCTTGGAAACTAGAATGGATGACTACTCCTTGTGGCTTGAAAAAGCTATGAACCGGAAAGGATACATTGCAGAGCTTACAAAACAGAACAACAATGGAACCATCAACAAGCTGGTTATCCCTATTGGTGCAGAAAGAATGGGTTGGTTCTCTTTTTATACATTGCTACAGGGCCCTAGAACTCCTCCTTGCCAAACTTTGGGCATTAATTTATCTCTACCCACTCACAAGCCGTTTGTTGAAGAGAGTAATGGCGTCGAGTATAAAAGACCAGCTAACTTCATTAATGGGCATAGTGTCCAAAAACCCAAGGCTGCCGAAGTTGATGCTAAAGAGAAAAAGGAACTATCATATAAATCTGCACTCACGAAGCCTACCAAATCCTTCGTTGTTGCTAAGACAACTATAGCGGCGGCAAAAGAACCGGAGACTACATCATCAGCCATACAGCTTGTCACTGAAAAGAGGGAGACAGAGGAATGGACTATTAAGAGCTATAAAAAGAAAACAGCCAAGAAGATTTCTGGAAAGACAAAGCTGATTTACAGACCAAAATCGGCTCCACAGAAGCATCATCCCGAAACAGAGTCTTCAGCCATACCGGCCATTAACAAGAGAGAAAACTGGATCGACCCAATCATCCACATAGAAAGGGAGACTTCGTTTACGAACATAGACATTTTCGTTGCAGTGGAAATCGAAGGAAGAAATCTGGGTTCAAACCACGAAAACTTGCACATCGGAAAACAGAACTCTTCATCGCCGGTTTCTTCTCCGAACAGAGCCTCCGAAATTTCCATCGTACTGGATTCTGACACACTAACACCTTCCTCTGCACAGCCGGATTTTGGTCAATCAGAAAGCTGCTCACCTGACTCAATCACTATTCCAAGTACGTCTTCTCTTATTGAGGGGCCCAAGGAACTTTTTATTGGCATCCGGAAATCTCTATCCATGCCCGATCATCTTTTTATCCGGTCCATGGGAGTTAGTACCATTGGACAAAACCAGTCGTCCTTACCACAACACCCCTGTTCTGACCTTGACTTACCTAACCCAAACCACCTTAAACCAAACCAAATTTTCCCCATAACCATCAATAAAAAACCGGTTTTTTTCATACCTGGAACCAAATCTATCACCAACCACCCAACCCAACAAACCGAATCAGACCACCTATCCTCTCCCTATACCACACCTCCACATACTCCCCTGCCATACCCGATTGAAACCGAACCAGCTCCTCTCCAAATAGCTTACCCTTCATACTCTGAACACACGGATGCCAATAAGAATTTTTTTAAAAAGAAAAAACCTTTCATACTGGACCCTAGCATCCACCCTTCAGACCTGCTGGAAGTGATCATTCCATGGCTGAGAACATTGGGTTTAGGCATCTTGCCTCTTCCTACGAAGGTTTCTAAACAGATGAAATCAGCTCGAAAAAAGAACAACCAATTCAGAGAGATTTGCAGCCTTATCACAGCCTTAAATGAATATGTTGAAGAATCTTACAATGAAGGGTCGCAAGTTTCGACATGAAAATTATCTCTTGGAACGTTCGAGGCCTCGGTTGCAGGGATAAAAGAGCTATGATTAAAAGCCTGATTATCAAACATAATCCTACCATGGTGATTCTACAAGAAACAAAGTCGAGAGATATTGACAGAAGCTTTATAAAGAACATTTGGAGTGCTAGAGATGTGGCATGGACCTCCCTTGATGCTATTGGATCCTCGGGAGGAATTATTATTATGTGGAACGACCCTGCCTTCTCTGTCTCTGATATTAAGAAAGGTACCTTCTCACTTACTTGCCCTATCACTATGGTTGATGGGTTTCTATTCAGAATCACAGGAATCTATGGACCCTCTAACACTGATCCATCCCCACTTTTTTGGGAAGAGCTAGAGAATCTTGCTGATTGGTGTATTGGTCCATGGCTTTTGGGGGGTGACTTTAATGATATTAGATGGTCTGAGGAGAGAACTACGCATAGACCAGCCTCACCTGATATGAAGAGCTTCAATGATTTCATTGGTAAATTTGCAATGATTGATCTACCGATGCCTAATGGAATCTACACTTGGTCTGATTACAGAACTCCCCCTACGCTCTCTCATTTGGATAGATTCCTCTTCACTGTGGAATTCCAGAACTACTTCAAAGAGTTGAGTGTTTTACGCCTGGAAAGACCTACTTCTGATCATTTTCCTATCCAATTGGAGATGGGAAACAACAGATGGGGACCCACCCCCTTCCGGTTCCAAAATATGTGGCTTCTACATAAAGAATTCTTGCCAATGATGGAGTATTGGTGGTTAAACACTCCTTTGAGAGGCTGGCCAGGCCACGGTTTTATACAGAAGTTGAAAGCATTTAAGCTTGTGGTTAAGAATTGGAACAAAACAGAGTTCGGCAATATAGTCGACAAAAAGAATCAACTCACTATGGAGCTTGCTGTTCTGGATGATATTGAGGAATCGAGTCTATTAAATATGGTCCAATCTCAACAGAGACTCTCTTTAAAATCTCAGCTACTAGCCATTGCTGTTAAAGAGGAAGCTCTTTGGAGGCAATCTTGTAAATCAATCTGGTTGGAACAGGGAGATTTGAACACAAAGCTCTTTCATAGGGTGGTGGCAGCCAGACGTAGAAAAAGTTCAATTTTGGAT
>JBBMEF010060962.1:0-11622 GCA_037832685.1 Sicyos baderoa | reverse complement strand
TTCTCTAGTTTTCTCCCATCTTATTATATTTTGGTGTTTAGGCTTCATTGTTTTGATGATTGGCTAGACTCTCGACGTTGTTTCGAGTTGTAAATATGGTACAATGTTATTTTCGTGAAATCTTTATATTTTTCCATAATTTTCCAGCATGTTCTATCTTTAGATTCTTGTTCATATTCATATTCATATGTTCTTTTGTTGATGGATTGATGACATATTGCTCTCAACTGAATGTATAGTGTAGTCATGCCTGATAGTTTATCGGGGATGTCTAACACATTATTTGATGAGACCGCTGATGATCAGGATGTTGTTCCTACGAATTTCTAAGTCAGAAAAAGCTGAAAAAATTAGATCTCATGTTAAATACAATCACGTGGCATGGATTCATTCTTTCTTGACTATATGAGAGAAGGTAATACTTTATTGCGAACGATTCGTATAATATACTAACGACTTTATTTTATTTTTCTAGAGAAAGAAGGGTGATCAATTCATAGGGAGCATTGACCTATTCAAAGAAACTCACTTCAAGGAAGAGACTGGATGGGTGAACAAAGATTGTGAGGAGGCTTATGTAATATGTTGATTTTGCTTTTTTCATTTAAAGTTTTTCTCAATTCCAATGTATTTTTTATTTTTATACAGAATAAAATGATAGAGATTAGAGCGACTGCGGTTGCCGATGAACTACCATACGACGAGTTAGAGATCACCGACAGAGTTCTAGGTATGAGAGGAGATATGATAAAGGGCATAGACAAGGTTCCTTATGAGGTCCGGTCTACTGCAAGAGGAAAGAGAGCGTCCTCATCAAGTTCTAGTGCTAGCATGTCTTCTCAGCGTGAGTTACAACTTCAAGGACAGATTACAGAACTGGAAAAATAACTTGCCTTGACTCGCGAGGAACTACAGAAGACTAGAGATGAATCTCGAGGAAATTACAGCCAGCTTCGAGAGATGATGGAGCAGATCAGGAGATAAAAGGACGTGACGTTACACTTAGGAAATTACAGCTAACTCATAGTTCATTTCATTTTTTTAGATAAAATACGACATGTGGTTGAGGAGAAGGAAACAATGTATAGAGTGAACCTTTTGTTTAGGAACTTTTTGTATTGTGGTACTTTTTAAATAACTTTGTATGGATGTATGATTAAGAACAAATTTTTAATTTTTTTTGTGATTATAAAATTTTGTCGTTTTCATTCAGTTATGATCTAGTTTACCTTTCAACTTGATTTATGATTGATATAAATACCATGTATATATCTAAAAAAAATAATAATAAATCAAAAAAAATTGAAAGAACAAACTTTAACCGACGTTTTGAAAACCATCGCCTAAAACACCTTAGGCGACGTTTTCAAAAATGTCGCCTTCAACACCTTAGGCGACGTTTTGAAAATCGTCGCCTTCAACACCTTAGGCGACGTTTTCCAAAACGTCGCCGAAAACACCTTAGGCAACGTTATAAAAATCGTCGAAAAAAACGTCGCCTAAAACACTTTAGGCGACGTTTTACAAAAAACGTCGGCTAAAGCTCTTGCGACGTTGTATTGGCGACGTTCTGAGCGACGTTTTATTTACCGTCGCCAAAGGTCTTTGGCGACGTTTTTCAGGCCTTAGGCAACGTTTTTTAACGTCGCCTAAGACCTTTTTTCTTGTAGTGTGTATATATATAGCCAATGTGGGCGGTGGAAAATTTCAATCTTTCGATGTGTGAAAGATTTAGCAGTACACAACAAACCTCCATCTTGATGCTAAATAATTCAAACACCAAATGAAAAGCCTCAACCATCTTCGCCAACTTTAAGTAATCAGAAATTACGAACACCAACCAAACTCAAGCAACGCTTGAATTTTTTTAATGGTAGAGATTTAGTTATCATATCAGATAATGAAGGTGTAGAAACTGCTACATCACTCAGAACTGTTGAACCTTGTAATGCATAAAGATTGACAGAAGTTTTTTGACCTTTCATAACTGTCAAGCTACCTTTACTAACTTTCAAACTCCACCTTCACCGGTGTATTTGTACCCTTTTGTAGTAAGAGTACTCAAAGAGATTACATTTCTCTTCAAATTAAGAATGTGTCTCACAGAAGAAAGTGTTCTGACAACTCCATCAAACATCTTGATTCTGATTGTTCCAATACCAATTATCTTACGTGATGAATTATTTCGCATCAATACCGAGCCTTTAGAAGTTGAATCATATGTTGAAAATCAGTCCCTATTGGGACACATGAAATGAACATCCTGAATCAAGAATCCAATCATCAAATTTAAAATTGTCATCATAAGCAACTAAGAGATCACCATCATTATCAACATCTTCTACAACACCAGCCTGACCGAAGCTTTCAGGTTACTTTTCCTTTTGAAATGCAGAGGTTCTCTGATTCTTATTCTGTAATTTGTAGCATTCAGAAATAACATGACCTTTCTTCTTGCAGTAATTGCAGTTTTGTTTTTAGATTTTGACCGATTTCTCTGATCGCCATCATTTTTCTTCTCGTGTGTTGTCCTCGGAACTACTAACCCCTCAACAGAACTCACAACTCTACTAATGATATGTTTAATTTTTTCTTTATTAAACAAACTATCATAAACTTCATTCAAAGTGAGAGTATCATGACTATATAAAATCGTATCTCTAAAATTTGCATACGAGGGAGGTAGAGAACACAACAAAATTAAGGCCAAATCTTCATCATCATAACTAATCTTCATAGATTTTAAATCAGAAGCAATTTCTTTAAAACGAACTGAATGGTCTTCTATGGATGATCCTTCATCCATATGATAAGAAAATAAACGCTGCTTTAAATGTAATTTTATAGTTAAAGTTTTGGTCATGCAAATCTGCTCTAACCTTAACCATAAACCAGCAACACTTTCTCTTTCAAAACATCTTGCAAAATTTCATTAGACAAATGCAGATGTATTAAAGTAAGAGCTTTTCGATATTTGCTAATCTTTTCTTGTTGAGTCCAAGAAGCTGGCATTCATTTGGACAAAAAATCTAGTGTTGCGATGCAAAAGTGGTATATGATATTTCACAGTTGCCATAATAAATTATCTCAACCAAACGAAACAATAACAAACCAAGTTCTAACAAACCAACTAAACTCTAATACCACTAGATTCTAATTATGGCAATAGCAAATGTAAATAAATAGAATAAAGAGAAAAGAACAATAACACAAAGATCTTACGTGGTTCGGATGAAGCCTACATCCACAGGCGAACACACCAAAGATTGAACTCACCAAAATTAATTTCTAAATGCAATTAAAAATTAATATAAAAGGAATTTAGAAAATACGAATTATAATAATTCTTAGAATTAACTTGCTGTTGCTTGTCATTTGAAAGTGAAAGTATAAATGTATATATATAGCCAATGTGGGCGGTGGAACATTTCAATCTTCCGATGTGGGAAAGATTTAGCAGCACACAACAAAAATCCCATTTAATTCATCACAAAAAAATAAAGTAGTCTTATTACACACATTGTATTCATCATATCATAAATAAAAAAGTTCCTTAATTATGACTACCAAGTATATATAAAGCATAGATACACACAAGATCAAAGAAAATCGATTTTGACAGACAATGGAGTCTTAACAAGATGCACTCCATCGCTCCAAATCAATGATCCAAAAGAGTAGCCATAATTCCTTTGAATGGTAGTGGAAATGGTAACCTTAAACGAAATCTTCTTCACCTTGGAACTAAAAGCCAATACTCGAGGCCTGACGCTCACTTTAGTTCCCAGTGGGGCCTTAACCACAGCCCTATAAACAGCGGTCAAGTTCCCTACATTGGTCACTGTCCGAGTCACTGTGGTGGAGTTTGTGAGTGCAGGTATTGTGATTGTTGGCAAATTTAAATCCAACACGGAAGGCCTTCGCAATGGGCATTTTGTTTTTTGCTCGGTTAAGCGATGAATGTCCGAGTCCATATAACCCATGCCACACAAGTAATGTATGTAATCTCTGATGCTCAAGTCGTAGACAAGACCTGGATCGGCCGCCGCGTTGGGGTCGACGACTCCGCCACCGTAGTCGAACGGGTCACCAACTTTCGGAGGAGAGCTATCAGTGAAGATGGGCAATCCAGAGGGGTCGTTTTCGCGCCCTACATTCGTGTAAATTAAAAAGATTTGAAAAACAATTCTTTATGAATGGTAGATCACAATGTATATAAATGAGGATAAGCATCTTAATTTGTTTCACATCTTTGGGTGATCAAAAATAAAGGCCAATGTCTGAAGTGGTTATCAATGTGAAAATAGGTTGTGTAATAGATCTCACCCTTCCACCTTTAATTGAAATATCAAGGCCTTGTTTGATAACCATTTCGTTTTTTGTTTTTGGTTTTTGAAATTTAAGCCTATTCTAACTCAAATTTACTATAATGTGGAACATACTTCCTATAATCTATCTATCTTTCTTAAGAAATTAGGAGGATGTTAACAAACTTTTAAAAACAAAAACAAACTTTTGGAAGCTATTATTATTATTTTTTAAAGGTTAGTTACTATTCTCCTACTTTTTAAGGAAAGATATATATATATTGTAGGGAGAGTAGAAGACAATGTAGTAAACTTGGGTGAAAATAGGGTTAAATTTCAAAAACCAAAAATAAAAAATCAAATAGTTATCAAACGGGGCACAAGTGTAGTAAAATATATGCTTCCAATTCTATAATAAACTTATCAGGTAATAAAATCATCAACGTACTCAGCCAAATTTTGTAACAACATACACAGAAATGAGAATTCAAACATATTTTTTTTAAAAAAAATCTACCTTATTATAGTTTATATATATATATATATATATATATCATAATCAGTTTATCAACCTATATAGATAGAATTCTCATTAAAACTTGCCATATTTCCGTGGACTAACCCTTATAAATTTTGTAACATAAAGTTCAAATTAGGGGTGAACATGGATTGGGTCTTCGGGTTCATCAATTCATTTCAAATATATATACTTTTTTTTAGTCAAATTAGCTAGTCATACCCTATAATCATGAAAAGACAATCTCTAATCATTAACATATCAAGTTAATGAAATGATATAAATATTTAAAATGCAAAACATTCAATAAAAAAAAAACTTACTATTAATATTACTAACATGGTTCGTATAGAATATCTCAACTATATAACATAAAATAAATAGATAAATAATTCGACTCCCTTAAGACAAAGAGATAATTAAAATCAACAAAAATAAATGATATAATTTAATATATATTTATTCATGATCATTTTCAAGACTTTTATTTTTAAAACATAATGAAAAATAAGAAGTATTATGAATAATAATTAAATTAAATAAATATACATATAATCTAAATAATTAATTAACATAATAATTATGTTATAGGTAAAAAAAAAATATTTTTTAAACTATATAATAAATTCGAGTTGGTCGAAGTCGGATTAAGTCAATTTTAGGTCAACCCTTAACTCAACTCAACCCAAAATTTTATGTTTATGAACTCAACCAAAAAATGTAATCAACTCAATCTAACCCGTTAAATTGGGTTGTCCAGTTGTTTGAACACATCTAGTTCAAATCATTAAATATTAAAATCCACAAACTAAATTGATACAAAATCGGAAGTAAAAGACTATATCTTTATAAACTAAAATTTATGGATTAAATTTATATTATAAATTAAAGTTTAGGAATTAAATTTTTAATGGATATGTATATATATAACATTAAGATTTGGCTTAGAGGTTGAATAAGAGAGGTTATTTGTTCATACCAGCTGTGATAAGGGCTGATTTAATTGCAGCAGGTGACCAAGTAGGATGCAAGGATTTAAGAAGAGCAACGATGCCAGCGATATGAGGTGCTGCCATGGAAGTTCCTGACATCATTCCAAACCCTTTGTCGTTTAATACGTTGCGCGGTGAAATCGCTGCTATAATGTTCGACCCAGGAGCGGCTATGTCTGGCTGCTCATCACAATGGTTAACTTTTAAGTCTAATAAGTTCATAAATATCAATGGGGATTTTGCATGTATATTAAAAAAAACAATTTCATGCATAGCATAATTTCTAAACTTACTCATTTGGGGCACAAAAACGATTGAAATCTATCAGTTTGTACTGTTCAATCACTCAAAATCGATTGAAGTCTAAAGTCTATCAGTTGAATTCATAGACGCAAAATAGAAATTTTGGACAAAATGTGCTATGAATGAATTATTTTTAAAAATATGCTACAATTATAATGAAGAGCAAAAAATGATGACAAATTTCCAATATCATTCATCAATATATTTCTTGCTTATTTAAATTATTGCCTTTAATGTCTCTCGTTGAGATATTGTTTTATACTTTCATTCGTTTGTCTAATAAGTACGATTGGTTTGTGTTGGTTTGTGACTAACATAATTATTTTAGAGAATTTTGTGTATTTAACTTTTTGTTATAGGTTAAATGTTTTACCTTGGAGTAATTTCGTATTTCGATTTAGGTCTTGTGAATTAGAGTTTTTTTGTGATCCAATTTGTAACACCATATTTAAGCATTCTTATGAGTGGGGTTTTCTTTTAGAGAGACATTAGAGATGTAGAGCATTTGGTGAGGTTTATGATTTTGGTATTGTTTATCCTTCTCCTCCAATTTGTTTGTGTGAGTAATGAAATTTGGCTCTTGGTTCGATAGTAGAGTAGGGAATTTGATATGAACGATCTGAGGATTACATCCAACGGTCTATTCATTAAATTTGTTGATTTTGATGATTCGGGTTGTGCAACCAACATGAATAGGAGAAATGAATTGCGCATTGTTCATCCTTCTTTTCGAATTTCTTTGTGAGTAATGAAATTTGGCTCGAGTAGAGAATTTCCCAAACCACTATCGATCTTTTTCTTCTCCTTCTCTATTTACTCAATTATGTTTTTTCTTTATTATTGGTTTCTCATCAAGTACATTTGTGTTTTGAGATTTAATTGCTAACAGTTAGTTTGTTTGTTGAAGTTTTCATATTATCACACATTGAAAAAAATTAAGAAACCTTTTAACATTTATATGGGAGATGATTTATTTCATTCGTTTGGAGATAAAACTACATTTTACATTAAGTTATTGTAGACTCTATTCGCCTGAAAGAACCAAAATAAATATTGAAAATTAAGGAGGTATAATTTATTGATAGGAAAAAAAAGGTACCTTGAGAATAGCAGGTGAGGCAGAATTTGGACCTCTAGATGAAAAGTAAGCAATCCTCGTTGATATGGGCTTGCCAGTTATGGTTTTTGTACGTCCGATCCTTATCATTGGTTTACTTTAAAAAATCACAAAATTTCAATTAATATCATAAAGAAAACGTGTGAGAGAAAGTGTAAGAATTCATGAAATGCCAATAAAACAGATGCTTAGCTTTTCGCTTCGGTAACTAGAGAGACAAGACACTCAAAATTCTCTCAAATCACTTTTCTTTATTTTTCACCTTCTTTCTCTATAACTTTCTCTCTGGCTCTAGTTGCTCTTTATTTAACAATGAAATAAACAATTTATTTATTGCCCTAAGACCAAGACTTTTATAATTTCATACATTCTTTTGTTTTATATTTATCAAAATATTTTCCCCACTAATTCCTTAATTGACAACCCAATAATTTCTTAATGAACTCCTTATTAAAGACCTACTAAACAATTAATCATTCAGGTTTACCCTTGGATGTTATATTTGTTCATTTTTATTTCAAATTCAAGACCACATTACCATTTTCTTTTACAATTTTGTTTTATTCTCATAATCGATTTAAATGACATTTTAGTTAGTAAAATTTGCTACAACAAGACTGTTTATACTTGCGTAAGTTATACTTAATAAATATGATATTTGATTGAATATACTGTTGGAGCATCACATATTTTGATGTAAGATTGAGGGAGACAAATTTTTGGCGCCGTTGTCGGGAATTTGTTGAGTCCAATTAATAGAATTGTTATTTATTGTGAGAGTGGTTCTTGAAAGGACATATTGTTGATAACCTTTATTTTAGTGTAGGAGAAAGACATAATGAACTTGGGTGGAGAATAAAGGAAAAAAAAAAGGATGAAATACCTGTGCGCCAAGGCATAAAAATGTAATTTAGTGGCAACATCAGTATCCACTCGAATGCATGGAAATAAGCCTCCACAAGGAAACAGGTTATTGTCGTACTGGCCTGCGACTATTATCCCACTCCCATTGGCTTTGAACAACGCCCTCCCCGCATTCGACGTGGTCAACGCATCAGCTACATCAGCGAAACACAAAACCACCTTCCCACTCATGGAACCACTAATATTTCTTGAAACCTCATCACACCTGCCCTCAAACACCAACGTTTTAGTACACAAACTTATTCAAATTTAAAGCATTTTAGCCGAAACCAACCTGCGAGTCGGCGTAAGTGCAAGCTCGACGACGACATCTTTTTCCGACTGGAGTAAGCTATGGCCCTGAATTAGTAAACTATCAATGCATGCAACAACCAGTTTAAAACACTCTTGGGGGTTAACTAGTTTAGAGGTACATACAAAATATGTGGTATTGTCTCCAAGAAGAGTGATGGAGGAAAGAAAGGCTCTGTCCGTTGTACTCGCAGCCACCGTCAAAATCCACGGCGCGGTGTTCACCACTGTCTGCTGATTAGGGCCATAATTGCCGGCTATGCTCACAACATGAATCCCTCTCGCAACGGCATGGAACGATCCAATTGCGATTTCGTTACGTTCGTTGAACTCCGGAAATAGCGGAATCATGGCTTGAATGGACATGGATAGTATGTCCACACCATCGTGAATTGCCGCATCTATGGCTGCTAATATATCCCCTGCAGTGCCGAGGCCGTCAGTGCCCCACAAGACCTTATATATGGCTAAGCGTGCGAGTGGCGCACCGCCTCTCACCGTGCCGGCTTCGGAGCCAAAGTAGCTCACGTTTGCTACGAATGAGCCTGCGGCTGTGCTAGCGACGTGGGTTCCATGTCCGTTAAAATCTCGTGGGGATAAGTATTCTTTTGCTAATGCTTCTTGCCCAAAGCTCGCCATGAATCCATTTGAGAATGATCGTGCACTTATGATCTTTTTGTTGCAGTTTGTAGAGTTGAATTCTACTCCTGATTCGCATATGCCTTTCCATCGTGATGGAACAAGGCCCAAGTCTTTATCGTTGAACGCTTCTGACTCTGGCCAGATCCCTGTTAACAAATTCAAATTCTTCATGCAATCATGCTCTTGAACTTTTAATTTCATCATTTAGTAAGAAAAAATGTTTTATTTCATAGGTAGATAGGTTTGAAAAATGAAATTAATTTAGTTTTGTTAATAGTCTATAACATATAATTATAATGTGAATGAAAAAAAAAATCGTATGAAATTTGTCTACCGTGAGATATTTTTTGTTCTTTATTACCCTTGTAGCACATTTTTTAAAATAATTCAATCATAGCATATTTTTGCCTAAAATTTTATTCTACCATCATTAGATTTCTATCCGTGTTGATATATCGATAGATTTTACACCTTCTATCAGTTCAACTGATAAACTTCAATTGATTTTGAGTGATTGAACCGTGCAAATTGATAGGATTCAATCGTTTTTGTGCTTCAAATGAATAAGTTTAGAAATTGTGCAATACATGTAATTATTACTATTTTTTTTTTAATATACATACAAAATTACGATGATTAACAGTGAAAAATTTGCTTAACAATCAGTCATCAACAAATTTTCTTAGCAAGACAAGCTTAATAAACTCAATTACATAAATCGGCTCAACAAATTAAATTAACTATTAGTTTAAGTTTTTTTTTGTGATCAACTATTAGTTTAAGTTAATCTCATATTAAATTAACCTACCCCCAAATAAATTCAGCTTTATCTTAACTTTACATGAATTTATGCATGCCTCATATTAAGTTGACCACGATTTAAGATAGAATTGAAGTTAAAATAATTCTAATTCTTCCACCAAAAAACAGTGTTTCAATAGACCTGTTGGATTTTTATAATTAAGATCTTGTTTGATAGTTTGTTTTTAGTTTTTAAAATTTAAGTCTATTCTTATTTTATTTTTTACAATATATTTTACATCTAGTACAATGTATCTATCTTTCTTTAAGAAAGTATGTGAATGTTAACTAACTTTTAAAAACAAAAACAAACTTTTGAATGCTACTTTTTTTTTTTTTTGTTTCCATTTAGTTTAATTCTAAAAATATTGTTGAGAGATAGATATCAAGTAAGAAAATATATATGGTAAATTAGTTATTGTAGATTTAAATTTAAAAAAAAAATTAAAAAAAAATAGAAACAATTACTAAAGCGCAAGTATATGATTACAATGCAAAAAATTTCAGGAGGTGGACGGATAAAATTAAGGTTAAGTGTGCAAGTACAATAGTTAATAAAAGTTAATAGGTAGATTAATCAAATTAAAAGTGTACACGTGTCATTGTTACATAAAAATTAGAATAGACCCTTCGGAGTATAGTGACTAACTATCGCTTTAAATTGGAGAGCGTTTTTGTAACTCTGTAAACCTTTTTGTATGTCTTCGACATACCGTAATCTAAGTATCTTTTTTAAAAAAGAGTATTGACTAAAATAAAATTATACGATAAAAGGTTATATTTATTTTGAGAGAGATGTATGTACGTACCTGAATCAATGATACCTATAATGATATTTTCGCCCATTTTACCACGATAGAGAAGATTGTTAGATGGGGAGAAAGAGGAGGAGAGCTCAAGAAAATCCCAACTTCTAGTTGTCTGCGTTTTGTATATGGAATTTGGAAAAACTTGAACCACCCCATGCATTTCTGAAATCACCAAAATTGGTTCTTTTAGTACATAATATTTCAAATCTAATTAACCATTCATTATAAGTTTTAAATATTGGGTCATTTTTAGTTACCACTTAGCTTTTGAGCCTCCAACTTTGTGAGCTTGGCTGCAAACCCAGAAAAGCCATGTCTATAACTGTACACCATTGATTCCACCGACTTCTCCTTGCTTTATTATCCAAATTATTCACAAATCAAGACACAGAACTTTGTCACATAATAATAATACTAATATTAATAAATAATGTTCGATAAATGAGAAATATTTAGGACATGTTTGGTTTTGAAGGGATGGGTTGGGTTAGATTGAGATGAGAAGAGAAAATAAGAGAGAATAAATTTATATTTGGGGGGAAAGATAGTTATATTTGATGCGATGGAAAAAGAATGGTTGAAGTTTTTATTTAAATAAAAAAAAATTGATATTTAATAGTTTTTTAATAATAAAGTTATGTTAATTGATATGATGGAAAGAGAATTGTTGAAGTTTTTGTTTAAATAGAAAAATAGATATTAAGTAGTTTTTTAATATTTTAATATTTAAAAAAATGTGGGACCCATACGTGGAGTTGGGTAGAGATGTCCACGGGGCGGGGTGGGGCTGGGGAATGCCCTCCCCGTCCCCATCCCCGCCACCAAAATCATTCCCCATCCCTGCGAAATTCACCATTTTTTTTCGCGGGGATGGGGACGGGGATTCACCGCGGGGAATTGGCGGGGATCGGGTTCCCCG
>JBBMEF010060931.1:0-11625 GCA_037832685.1 Sicyos baderoa | reverse complement strand
AAAAAAAAGTTGCTATATTTGCAATATTTTTAAAAAATTGCTATAATTCTAATGGAGAGTAGGAAAATTGCTATACAGCGCAAATTCCTTACTTTTTTTTTTTAGATTTACTCTTTTTTTTATGAAATTATTACTTTGCCTTTTGAGGGAGAGTACCAATTTTCTCATGCCATAATTTGCCCTTATTATTATTTACTTTCTTTTTTTTCTTTTTCCATTTCCTCAACAATAATACACTCACAAATAAATGGAACACGTAAGCTGGTTTTGGTGGTCCTCAATCTTTAAAGCCTTGCTTATTGGCTTTTCTCTTTTTTACTGCAGGAAAAAAAAAAAGTATATATAATTTTGATGGATTTTCCAAGATGTTTCCTGGTAGATTTTGCACTCGTTGATTAAAATTAAAAGTGAAAATTTTCTTTTTGATATAACATTTATTACAAAAATTGGGATAGATGGAATATTCCTAAACATCAAATTTTAAAATATTTGTATACATAATCATTAATATGTTATTTATTATTAATACATGTAATTATTTGTGGCTATCTTTTTATAGAAGTGATCATATTTGTAATTATTTTTTGAATTTTCTATTTATAAATATGATGTTAACCTATGTACGGTTTGTTATTAAAGTAAAAACTATTTTCTTTCTAACATAAAATAATTATTTTCCTTTTATGCTTCATATATTTCTAATAGTTATTAAAAGATTAGATTTTATTGAATAGTCTGTTGAGAGTAAGAGTTATATTATTCTTAATAGAATTGATGAATCACGAAGACAAATTAAACTTGTTAATAGGAATAATAATTTCAACGATATTAGTGTATATTTAATAATTAGAATGTCTTAAAATTCGTATCACCCACCTTTAAGGATTGAAAAACTGTAAAAAAAAAAAAAAAAAAAAAAAAAAAAAAAAAAAATTGAATTAAAAAATAATACTACCTTGAAAGTTTCATGAAAATAATGGTAGAACAAAAACAAATTAAACGGTTATCTTGATCTCAAATTATTACAAAATAACATACTCAACACTTATTACATAAAGTAACTTGCAAACTTCAATAATAATTATTTGATAAAGTCAACAATAAGAGTTGAGTAATAGAAATCTATAATGTTGGAATTATTTGAGAAAGCAAAATAAAAGTAACCACAAATAGTGAAGGGTGAGTTTGTATGGGTAAGCTCAAAATCTCCATAAAAACTTTTATTAAAAAACTCTCATAAGCCTCAAACTTTCTCCATTCAAATTGAAGTTTTCGTTGTTGTGACTTCTTATTATTTAAGATCGTTGTACGAGAGATTTATCTCTATGTTAGAATGTTCATTTCTTTTAACTTTTCAATTTCTGTTCATTTGCAATTCGGATTGTGGGTCGACTATTTAGTTTTTGTGATTGTTCTTCAATGTGTTTATTGATTTGTTTAATGAAAGTTTGTTTGACATAAAAAAAAACAATAAAAAAATTGCATTTATTTATAATTATAAATATATTTAATTTTAAAAATTAATAAATATAGTTATTGTTTAATAATAATAATATATTAATCAATTTTATAATACATAATATTATATTAATGATGAATATTATAATTACTCTAGGAATGTAAATAATTTTAAATTTACTTATATTTATAATTATTTTATAAAAATAGTCTATCCACTAAAATTTTCCTTTTTTTTAATCAAAATTATTAATAATTTTGTAATTCAAACGAAAAAATCATGGCACAATTATTAACAAACTCTGTATTTAAACCAGAATTTTCTACCAAAATTATTGACGAGCATTCATAATTCTAAATTTTGTCTTCACCTCTAACTCTTCATAATCACTACTACTCATTTCCAAAATCATTTATCCAAATACACTTTTATTGTGAATTGAAAGAAATGAGAGGGTTATTATTGTAAAGTGTGGCTGCCAAATATTGCAATAGTAATAAATTATATTATGTATAATAATAAAAAACCCTATAAATGTCCCCATAGCTTCTACTTTCATTCACTTTCTTTTCCCATTTCATTCTTCCATAATTGCTGTCTCTCTCTCTCTTTATTTTAACAATTCTTGTTATTAGAAAAAAAAAAAAAAAAAAAAAAAAATCCATAAAAAAGTGTCATGAATAGTTCTTCACATTTTGCTCATTGCTTCCTCTTCTTCTTCTTGTTATTATTATCCTTTCTTTTGATCATCTTATTTTGCAATTTTGATAATCACTTGGGTGAAGATTCAGCAGTCTCTTCCTCAAACCGAGATCAGAATCAGATTCTTGCTGGGAATTTAGAGCACAACCAACCGCGTTACCACGGGAGAAAGATTTTGGTGCACGGTACGTAAATCATTCGAAATACTTTTGAAATTTCTTCCGTTGGGTACTTCGAGTTCGAGGTGACTTTTTCAAATCATTAAAAGTAGTGAGACTCAAATTCGTGACATTTTGGTTCATAAATATACATTAATACCGCTTTTGTTGGATTTTTCAATCAAATTAGTTTGATACATATATTTGAATTACTTTTGCACTTTCGTGTCATTCGTCTAATATGTAGAATTAATGGCTATATTGTAAAAAAAATAAGTAGAATTCTAACAACATTTTATATGATTCAATAACAAAGAGATTACATAGTCTTTCACCAATATTTATGATTGAACGAAAATATAATAGTACTCGTTATATAGTGGCAGTCTTTTTAGATAATTTCTTGTTTTAAAATTTGTAATTTTGTATTATAGTGAAAACGAGCATAGCTACAATGTTATCGTGTACAACTCAGTAATAAAAAAGTTAGAAGATGATAAACTCCAAAATCTCCAATCATATAATAAAACTTTTGTAAGTAATTATAATATAGCATTAGTTAAGTATTGTAAGTTTGTGTGTGTTGTTATGATGATTTTTCAGAAAGATGCAGCAAGAGAGATATAAGCATTTCACAAAGCAAAGAATCAACGTCAGGAATTCCAGAGTTCATAGTTCAAATCACGAACACTTGCCTCTCGGATTGCGCCCTATCCGAGATTCATGTCCGTTGCGGCTGGTTCGCGTCCGAGAAAATCGTAAACCCTAGAATTTTCAAGAGGGTTTTTTATGACGATTGCTTGCTTAACCAAGGCAAGCCATTGAAGATCGCTCAAACCATCAGATTCACTTATTCTAATTCCTTCATGTACCCTCTCCAATTCAAATCTGCTAACTTTTGTTCACCTTCCATGCCCTAGGTTCATTCACACCCTTGGATTTTGCTATTTTTTATCTCGGAAATTTGGATCCAAGCATATAGCTGGTGTTTCGATTCACAAATTTGAATCTAATTAATTCAATATGGTGTTCTCAACATGACCGTATTAGGGGCATGTTGGAGAGTCTTCAAATGATTTATAAACTACCCTTCTTACTACCAAATATTAGTTTAGAGGTAAAACTTGATTATATTATCTAATACATGTACTTAATTGAACTCAATTCAGTTGGCGAGTTATTCCTATTCCTTCTCCCAGCAATCTTATCCAAACAAAAAAAAACTTATGATTCTCCTCAAAACAAACATTGTTCCTGCGACCCTTTATTAAACAAGATTTTCCGTAACATCTCCGGTAAACATCCTTATTCAAACAAGATTTTTCTACCGTTTCTAGGTACCAACAATCTTATTCCACTTCTACTCAACTTTGCTATGATCAAACATGCCCTTAGGTCTAAAATAGCCCTAAGAATTGAAGTTTTGTAGTAATTGATAGAATTTAGAGCATAGATAATTGGATTGTAGTGTCAGCATGCATTGGGGTACTTTTTCAGAAGACACAAAAGAAATATGTTGGTGGCGCAAAGCTGCAAATGGCGCTGCAACTTTTCTGTTTTTGTGTGCAATAGGAGACTACATATAGTTAACCTAGAGATCCATAGCTTTCTCTCTACACAAAAAAAAAATAATAAATAAATAAATAAAAAATAATAATAATAATAATAACTAAAAGGCTTTTAGCACTTTACACTAGGGGTGCACAAAAACCCGACAACCCAAAAACCCAAACCAACCCAACCCAATTTAACGGGTGGGTTGGATTGAATATATAAATGGATTGGGTTCGAAATTATGAAATTTTCATGGGTTGGATTAGGTTAATGGTTGACCTAAAATCAACTTGACCCAACCCAACCCGAATTTATCAATTAGTTTAAAAAATATATTTTTTATTTATAACATAATTATTATAATATTTAATTATTTATATTATATTATATGTATATTTATTTTATTTAGTTATTATTGTCATATTTTTTATTTTTTAATATTTCAACCTATTGATGAGATTTCGAAGTTAGGTAAACTTTAATTTTGCATTTGCAATAAGAATCTACTTATGTTAATGTTCGTATGTTTTTATGAATCGAAAAAGGGGCGTTAATTTCAAATCTATGAACTCGATAACTCAACCTAACCCAACCCGAAAATAAAATGTTGGGTTGGGTTGGAGAATTAACCAACCCAAAATTTTAGGTTGGGTTGAAAATCGCCTCAACCCAACCTATATTCACTCATACTTTACACCAATCGAACCTATTTTTCTCTCTAGCAAGTTTCAAATTTTAAGCATAAATTAGAGTGAGAAATATTTTTGGGTCGTGGACTAATATATCCACTTATGACTCTACATGACCGAAATATTTCTCCACGGTCGTAATGTATAACATAGCAATTAAAAAACTATGGCATATTTACATTTGGTAGAGAAAACTATGATAAAACAAAATGGAGTTAATAATAGTTGAGATGTTTATAATGATTGGATAATTAACTATTTTTTTGTTGTTGAAATAATTAACTATTCATTCATTTGAGGTTTGATATTAGTAATGATTAGAGTAATTAATTATTCATTTAAATATTAGTATTAATAGTGGTAGAGTTATAGATTTGATACAAATCTCCTTACCCCTAAAATATGTTGTTAACAAAAAAAAAAATCATAATAGTCATTTGTATTTTTTTTATAAACTTTAACACCAATTGTGTATAGAGTACAATTGTCTCATACAAATAACCAAAATGCATAATAATTAGAGTAAAACTCCTAAAACTCCTCTACGATGTGTAGAAGAGTCCTACATTTAGCTTAGGCGGCATGGATGCTACAAACTTTTTTATAAAAATATTATTTTTTATAACATAATTTTTTTGTGGTATCTAATGATATCATCTAGGCGAGCCTCTACACATTCATATGCAGTGAAGTTTTACTCTAATAATTATAATAATAATATTTAGGGTAAATTATGAAAATTATTAGGTTAGTCAAAGTAAAGTGATCTTGAACTTAACAATAATAGACTTTTGTAAGAAACTCGACACGCCTATCAAAGAATTAGTCAGTCTTGTTTCAAAAAAAAAAAAAAAACAGAGATTAAGTCAGTGACATGTTATTTTTCATATATTAGAAAAGTAATATTATATTTTCTTTAAATATATTTTTCTAATGTTACCATTTTTCAACCTGAATATATCCTTACCCAAAATAAAAGGAAAAAAATTAAATTTTATCTAGTCTATAATTTTTCATGTGTTATTTTATGGTAACCCAATTTAATATCATAATTATAAATTCGATCATAAAAATTTGGATTATACTCTAATTTATTTGAAAATTATAGTAGTTTCTAGTTAGGATTTGGTTCATCCCATCTTTAATTTGTACTAAAAAAATTAATAAAATAATAATTCATATGGGTTCTATTTAATCTTTTAAAATTCCAAAAATATATGTTGCTAGTCCTTAAATGTTTATTTTAGTCACTAAATTTTATAAAATAACAAATTTGGTATTCATTACACTTTTTTTTTTTAGATATCACATTACTTTTACCTTAAATCTAGTTTGCCCAATATTCGTAATCCAAATTTTATTTAGCTTGAAACCATGCTCAAACTAACATACCAGTGTTTTTCAAAAAAAAAAAAAAAAAAAAAAAAAAAAAAAAAAAAAAAAAAAAAAAAAAACTAACATACCAGTGCACCTACCCTCAAAATCTAGACGACTAATTTGTTAAAACTATAATAAAAACAAACCTCAATTATATTACAAAAAATAATTTAAACTACTAAATAGATGAGTGGCGTAATAATTTTATTATTTAGTTGTAAACTAGTTCAACATTATTAGCGTTACAAATTCAATTTCGATAATTTGTATTTATTTTTCCTCCCAAAAATATGTACTTAAAAAATAAATAAAAAAATAAATTATAAATTGAATATCCCGATTGGATCATTTCAGAAATCGAAGATAAAAATATAGAAACCAAAAAACCACCACAGTTCACATCAAAACCTCGACAGCCAACTTCTCAATCTCCGCCGTTGATTTTCCTATAACTTGAAGTTAAAAATAAATAAACAAATAACAAATCCTCCAAATTTATTATTTATTTAAACCAAGACAAGGAAAAATTATAGTAATTTCTTTTTTTAAAAAATGACCAATTCCAATTTTAATTCCACCAATCTTGGAGTGGTTGGGTCAATTCTAGTTTTCCTAATTGGAATTATTTTTTTCAGCGTGGTTCTTTTACACGCAGATACGGGACCACCAAACGTCGTCGTATCGGACATCTGCCCGAAAACTAGAAACTCCTCTTTATGTCGAAGCGCGTTGATGCCCGCGGGCAGCACCGATGCCCTGATCTTGGCTATTCACACCGTTAACCTTGCCCGTTCCAACGCCGGCGAGGTTCTCGGCCACGCGCGGCTGCTTGCGGCCGCGACGCTGGATCCACGGCTTAAGAAACGGTATTTGGAATGCAAGCGCCGCTTGGATTTTGTGGCTGCGAAAATGAATGAAGCCAATTTATCGTTGGCCGTTGGTGACTATGTTCTGTTCTCCCATGTAACCAGCGCCGCCGTAGCTGATGCCGACGAGTGTTTGAATTCTTTTAAAAAGCCGCCGCCGGAACCGTCGCCGCTGCCGGAGAAGGTTCAGAATTTGGGGGATATTTGTGATGTTGCTGTTTCTTTGTCCAATATTCTCGCCGGAGATGATTACTAATGAACGCCCATTTAATTTCAGAAATTTTGGTGAATAATGATTTCATTATTTGGTTCACCGGTTCAATACCAAGTCACGGGTTCGATCTTAGCATTGCTATTGTAATCCATCTTCCCCAACTTGTACTCTAAACAAAAAAAAATCAGAAATTTTGTGTTGGTGGCTTGAATTTTTTTTTTCTCGTGAAAATGTTATGGAGAATACATAACTGAAAATTGTTATGCATTTATTTGTATAAATTGGTCCCTTTTTTTATCAAAATAAATCCATTTTAAAACATGTTATCGAAATGTATGGTTAGGGGTGCATAATAACCCGAGAACCTGAAAAACTCGAACCAATTCAACTCAATTTGACGGGTTGGATTTAATACATAAATGGATTGGGTTGGATTCAGAATATGAAATTTTTATGGGTAGGATTGGGTCAAGGGTTGACCTAAAATCAATCCAACACAACCCGACCAACCCGAGTTTATCAATTAGTTTAAAAAATATATTTTTTTATCGATATAATAATTATTATGTTATTTAATTATTTATATTATATTATATGTATATGTATATTTATTTTATTTTTATTGTTAAACTTTTTATTTTTTAGGATTTAGGTAGACTTGAATTTCGCATTTGCAATAACAATATACTTATGTTAATATTTGTCATAAGTTTATATGAATCGGAAAAATTGCGTTAATTGCAAATCTATGAACCTGATAACTCAACTCAATCCAATCCAAAAATAAAGGATTAAGTTTGGTTGAGTTGAGTTGTGTCTTTAATTGAGTTGGAGAATTGGCCAATCCAAATTTTTGGGTTGAATTGAAATTCACCTAACTCAACTCAATCCATGTTCACCCTATGCTTGGCCTTTAACCAAAAACTGTCACTTATTTAGTGCTGCATCTTTGATAAATGGGTTTTATTTCTTAACCGGTTATTTCCAATATTATGAGAGATTCACCTTTTTTTTCACGGGAGTTTTGGAGGAAAATTAGTAGGGATCGGTTCAAATTTTTCGTGTTCAATTTTTTTTTCTTTTCTTTTTTTTAAATTTATTTACATTTTTGTATAATAATTTTGAATATTCTATATTTTTTTGAAAACTCATCTAGTTTCTTAATTATTAAGCAAAAATATTCGTTTGAATACCTAATTTCATAAATAAATATTTTTTTATCCAACATTTAAAGAAAAAAAAATAAGGATAAAAATATTATATATATAAAAAAAAAAAATTGTAAACAGGCGGGGAGAAGAGAAGATATTTCTTATTCAAAAAAAAAAAAAAAGAAGAGAAGATATTTCAATTATTAAAAGAAAGAAGGAAGAAAACAAAGAGGTAGATTAGTCGGATCAAAAGCTAAATACCAATTTTCAAGTTCAAAATCATGATTATAAAATTGAAATTAATTAATACCAAATAAGATAATCTAACTGTGTCACCGACCTATGATGTCAAAGGAGTTAGGACAAAATTATATGGAGATAGAGTTAGAAAACATGGTATTGTGGTATTTCATGGAAAAAATCACTGCCCAACAATTATCCGAGGTTTATGCATATTTTTGGAGATTGGTAGCTCTTGATTTAATTTTGTATTGTCAAAAATAAGTATAGCTCTAATGATATTATATAGGAGTTAGTAACGAATAGTTTATCGATGACAAATGTTGGCTAGTCATTATAGTTCGTTTTGGTTCTATTGTTATTTTTTTTTATAAAAAAAGAAACTTATTTATAAAGATTTCATTACTATCAGTTCTAGTGACTTTTACCCTTGAAAGTATAATATTTTTGGTGGTTATATGTACATTACTTTGTTTTATATTGGTTGAATTAATCTCTAAAGTTCATCAAACCATAATTATTATAGTGTTGAAATTTTTGAATTTATTTTTTATATCGAGTTTTTTCAGTTTCAAATATAAGAAGATCAATTTACAGTATTACGATTGATTCTTTTGAAATTTTATCCATTTTTAACTTATTTATATATTATTGATTTTGGATCAGGTTGTGGACAGATATCAAATTAGTTATTATGATTTTTTTCCCCTCTTGTCAATAGAAGAAGGGCATCTTTAGGGTGGGAGGAAGGTGTGGGGATGGGATGGATTGAGTTTCATCCTATGTTTGCCTCGTGGACTTTCATAAGTCCACCAAATTCTGCATGTGGGCTTCACATTTTTATTTAAATATTAAAATATTAAAAACTACCCAATATCTACTTTTTTATTTAAATAAAAAATTTAGGTCCCGTTTGATAACATTTGGTTTATTGTTTTTGATTTTTCAAATTTAAGCCTATTCTCTCTCAAATTTCCTCTCGATCTTTCCTACCATTTATCCATCTTTTTTTAAGAAAGTAGGAGAATACTAACCAACTTTTAAAAACAAAAACAAACTTTGGCAAGCTAATTTTTTTTGTTTTTAAAAGTTGGTTAGTTTTCCCCTACTTTCTTAAGAAAAGATGTATACATGGTAGAAATGATGAAACAAATTGTAGGAAATTTGAGAGAAAATAGGCTTAAATTTGAAAAACCAAAAACAAAAAACCAAATGATTATCAAACGGGGCCTTAACAATTCTCTTTCCATCACATCAAACATAACGTTATTATTAAAAAACTATTAAATGTCCATTTTTTTATTTAAATAAAAATTTCAACAATTTTTTTTCCATCACATCGATCATAACTTTATTATCACTTCTATTTTCTTTCCTCTCTCCCAAACATAAATTTATTCTTACTTATTTTATCTTCTCATTCCATTCCAACTCACCACTTCAAAGTCAAACATGCCCGAAGTGTGTGGAGGATGTTCAAGAGCCCAATCTTAGCAATATCGAAGAAAGAAAAACAAAGCCAATCTTAGTAGTCCAATTTTTCAGATTTGTTGCAATTTTTAGTTATGGACCTGGCCTACTCTTGAATTCGACGTAATGTCCGAGAGCCCACATCATTTATCTTTGGAGTTATGTTTCGTATTTGTAAGAAGAAAAAAAATACGAATGAGTTTTAATCCGTTTTTTTTTTTAGATTACAACAATTAGAGGTAAGGGGATTTGATGCTATAACCTCTTAGTCATTATATTAATGTCGATGAGCAACTGTTCATATTGGCTTAACGGCTCTTTTTCATATATTTATATTTATTTTTTTAAAAAAATTATATTTAATTTTGATGATCAGTTGCTCAAACAAAGAATTTAGGAAAAGTATAATTTAAATGGGTTTATACTAAATGAGTAAGTGATTGAATAATTTAATTATTTGATTGTAAACTAGCTTAACATCAACGTCATAGGTTCAATTATCTCAATATGTACTTAAATTTAGAACTACCATCGTTAATAATTATTGAACTAAAAGCAATTGCTTATTTTAGTACAAATTTGGAGAAGAAATTACAAATATTGATTCCAAATATCGAACTCGTGAAACTATGTTAAATTGATTTATAACCAAACAATAAAATCATTGTGTCATTGTTCAACGAAAGGTAATAGATTGATTATATTGTACCATCTACCTTTCAAATTCAATAAATCTTCAAAATAATTTTATTTGTGTTCATAAATAAGTTTCTATTATACTTCCATATGAATTTGAAAAGATATTTAATTGGTCTTTTCTATCATAACTTTTTTTTTTTTATTGAAATGTTTTTTATTTAAAATAAATAATTTGAATGACTAACTTTAAGATTAATTCGAAGTAAATGCAATAGAATAAAAGTAGTAAACTTTTATTCAGAAATTGAAAAGCATTGCCGGAGCTTACGCTTTCCAGATATCACACCAAGTTGTGGCCGGCATGATTCTTTTTTCTTTTTCCTTTTTTTTTTTCTTTTTATTTTCTTTTTCCACTGTTGAATAAAGTTGTGAGCTAAATGTGCAAATATTATTTAAAAATAGTCTATATAGTATAATTTTTCAATAAGAGAGATTTGCATATTTAGCTTAAAATTATTTTCAATAAATAATTGAGTTTGGCTTAGAGACGGGCGACAGCGTCGTTTTTAACTTAAAATTATAATTTTAAATTAATAAAATGATAAGTTAACAATTTGTGAGGTATTTAAATCTTCATTGAATGTTGCCGTAGTCTTTGCCGCCTTCGTTAATCCCATCCTGTTTTTTAAACCAGCACATTATTGTTTTAGGAAAAGGAAACCAAACGTTATCCTTTTAAATTATTAATGCGTTACGTTGAATAAATAAAATTAATCGTATTTATTATGAATACCATGATACAAAATATAATATCGATATAAACTTAGTTGAAATGTTAAGGCATGGATGCTTCTAAAAAATATGTTAAAAAGGGCACTCATAAAATTAGAGTTTAAAAATGGAGCTCACTAAATAGTAATATACTTGTTACAACATTTATTTAATAATCATAGTTCATTAAAAAAAAAATTATATATATTAGATAATTTTCATTAAAGATACTCATCACAATTGTGTTGGGTTTTTTGGCAAAATATTAGAAGTGGATTTGTCCCACATCGGAAAGATGCAAGGTAGTGGTGTGCTTCAAGCACTATAAAAGGAGC